>BQNB010027193.1:39908-57852 GCA_026074375.1 Tanacetum coccineum | reverse complement strand
GAAAAGCTGCAATTTGTAAGCTTTCGGGTATCGTTGGTCTTAGTTTTGGCCCATAGAGGTATTTATTTGAACCAATGTCCCCTGAACCTCACTTCTTTCAAATATGTATGCTACTCAAGGTACATTTTTTTGCTAATAAGCTATAACAAACACCCCTGTAATAAGCAATATATATGTAACAAAAAAAAGGTAAAACCTACATCTTTTTTTATTGTAGAAACTCATTAGCCATCTTGTTGCTTCATATCACCCACACCTCAAACCACCCTGCACCTCATGACAACCACCTTACATTCCTCTCACTCGATTTCTCGCTACAAAAACAAATGAATACCACATCATAAAATCATCTTAATCGCATAAAAAAAACATTAAAAAGAAGATTTTTTTTGCTACAGCATAAATAATATTATGAAAATAAAACTAAAATTAAAATAGAAGTCGACTTACCTCCAACTCCTCATTTTTCATGTCATTCCTGTAAAAACATAAAATATACACATAATCAAAACAAATAAAATTGAATCTTTCTAATAAAAAAAGGATTAAAGCTTGTAATAAGAGACGCCTAACTGCTTTGTTAGCGTGTGTATCGTATTTCTTTACCTTGCCAGAATCCTTGTGCACCGCGCCATCAACTCAGCCGCTTGTGCTTCCCAGATCTAAGAAACCCGGCGTGATATGAATTTGTATCGGATATGTAAGAAGGATGATAGTGGGATCAAGAAATACTTATCCCTTCTCATTGTTATGTAACCTAATTCTATTCATGATAATAATAAAGTTATAAACAAATGAAGAATATAGATCTGGGTTTTAGAGAGAGAAGAGATAAAGTCATTATCTGTGTGTTTTTTGATTTGTATGTGAGGAGATGATGATGCATTGTGTTGGATATTGGGATGAAGAAACACGTGTCCCTCATGTTGATGAGATGAGGTTAATTAAAAGAGTTCATTAATATTGCCTTGGGATGACAATCATGAGGTTTAAGCCTTCAACTCAGCCGCCTGTGCTTCCCAGATCTAAGAAACCCGGCGTGATATGGATTTGTATCGGATATGTAAGAAGGATGATACTGGGATCAAGAAATATGTATCCCTTCTCATTGTTATGTAACCTAATTCTATTCATGATAATAATAAAGCTGCAAACAAATGAAGAACATAGATCTGGGTTTTAGAAAGAGAAGAGATAAAGTCATTATCTGTGTGTTTTTTGATTTGTATATGGGGAGATGATGATGCATTGTGTTGGATATTGGGATGAAGAAACACGTATCCCTCATGTTGATGAGAGGATGTTAATTAAAAGAGTTCATCAATATTGCCTCAGGATGACAATCCTGAGGTTTAATATATAAGTATAATATCATTTTTACCATACAAATAACCAAACACAATCAAACTTTAACCATTTCAGACATTTTCACATACACTTTAATCACATTTGGCAAAAATGAAAGATGAGACGTGAGCAACATGAAAGAAGATATCCGAACAAAATATCATTTCTAGTTTACGTTGTTTTACTTTTTATGCATCTGTCATATCGTATTTCATATTCACTTCAACTAGTACTTTTAAATCGTATTTGAAATTTAGTTAATTGAAATGTGTATGTTTTAAAGGAAATGAAAATGAAAATAAAAACTAAGACCAACGTGTACATGGGGATGGTGTTTTTCAGATTTTGAGTTACGAAATGTTACAAAGTAAAAAAACTGACGTGACCCGCAGATAACAAAATTGCACCTATGAAAGTATCAAAGATTCCATGGATTTAAAGGTCGAGGATGCTCAAAGAACAAATTAGTCATTTTCTAGAGAAAGAAAGTGTATGTGTTATTAAGTGTGGAAGGTTAGATTACACAACACTAGAGCCTCACCCCTCTATTTAAATATATAGGGGTTTATATAGGCTTCCATACGCTTTATGTTACATAACTAGTCATTAGGCGGCCGCGCATTGCTGCAAAGACAGAAAATTTTAATATATCTTTTCCAGTTTTTGATTTTAGTCAAACTACAAATAACCGCATAGAATTGATGAGGTGAAATTTATATATTGTTTTAGGCTAATTTAAAACTTAAAATCATGCAAATATGCTCGTTTATTGCACTTAATTTTTTTGTGTTTTAGGCATTTGGGAAACACTTTGATGAAATACACTTGACTTTGACTCAATTTGGAGAAGAAACAAGGCAAAATACACTTTTCAGCTTCGTGACCACCTTCATAACGCCTTCACCAAAAGTGCCCAAAAAGTAGTAAAATAAATGTGTTTTTCACGGCTCAGTAAATCTTGCCGGTCATCCTGACGGCGTCAAGACATCAAGGTGACGGCGTCAAAGTATGGCGGTGGAAAAAACCCTAATTTTGAGTCGACGAGGTGACGGCGTTACGGGCATAACCCGACGTCAGCATATGTTGTTTTCTATATATATTCTTGCATTATTTTCATAAATTCGTATGGAAACATGGAGAGCTTTTGGGAGCTGATACTCAGACGATTTTTAGGGATTTTCTTGCCCTTATTAATTCCATAACTCAAATGTAGCATTAAGTTAAGTATTCAATCTTTAATCATTCAATATGATGTCTTACGATTTTTTGATTGTTTGTTTATCTTTTCTCATTGTTAACATGGTAGGCTAAATCTTATTGTGGATGCTTATGATTGCATGAAACCTTGTTTATTTACTTGATCTATTGTTTCTTGTTAGTGGTGTGCACGTTAAGAAGTCAAAAACTAGTTACATAACCGTAGAGTAGCTAGACGTCTATTAAAACGTGATTAATCAATAAACCCTACGTCTTAGGTAGTTGATTTAGGTGAGTATTTATTGCGTGTGGTTTAACTATTGGATAGGAAAAGCATTGCTAGGCACTTTATATCTAGGTGATCACGTAGACGCGGGACTGACCACCCTGCAATCGAATTAGGGAATACTTATTAGAGAGTGCTCATTCGCAATGTTCTGACAAGGATAAGGAGTTGACTAATATGTTAAAGGATATGGAGAGAGAAAGGGATGAATGGAGGCAGACTGCGTATGATCAAGTTGAAAGAATAAAGAAGTTAGAGGAAGACCTCAGACCTAAGTCCACGCAGTTGACCGATGCTGAGAACAAAGTGCAGGTTTCGGAGAAAGAGAAGTAAAGATTGGTGGGGCAACTGGCCCTGTCTGAGATGGCCCGTCAGGATGTCATCCGGGAGTGACAATGCGATAAATAAGGTAGAGAAACCAAAGAGTAGTGCATGATTAAGCGAGCACGCTTGTTTACCTATACAAGATCCCCATAAAATTTACATTTCTTGCATAATTAGGAGTAGATTAATTTACCTAAAACCCCCTCTTTCAAATACTGGATTTTACTTGATTTCATAAAATACAAAAATACAAAAACAATCTTCCCTCCACCCTTATACCTTAGTGACATATTTTCGAGTCTACCTCACTATTCCTCTAAAGAACGATCAACCCCCCGAGTCTTGCCTATACTACACTATAGCAATTAGGTACTATGCCTAGGAGGCTTGTAATACTTTTGCGGTATTACAACCCGCCGCATCAAGTTCTTGGCGCCGCTGTCAAGGAATATTCTAGGTTTCGGATTCTATCTAGCTTATGTCTACTCACTAGATTCCTATCAAGTGAGATTTCAATTTTCTTGTAAGTAGCTTTCTTGTAGTCTATCTTTTCTTTGTGACCTTTGTTCGTAACTCTTTCATTTACCATCATGGTGAATGAAAAACCACTAAACACTCCCAATCAAAACCCATTACAAAATACACCCATTCCATTCTAAAATGATATTTTGATGTTCTAACAACATCAAGATGAATCTCTATATGATGCGTAGACTCGTTTTAAAATTTTAATACAGAAAGTCCCTCATCGTGGCCTAGATTTATGGTCCCAAACTCAATTATTTTATGGCCATGTCAACCACTATACCCAAATGAACATTGACTTTGCAGTAAACATTTGAGGGCTGAGCAATCATTACCAAGTTTGAGGGCTCAAGTAGAAACATTGTTTGGGGATATGAAGGTTAGAGTTAAGATGCCTAGGTGCATTTCATTTTTAGTTTTATTAATACATACGATGAGCCTTTAGGTAGTCTAGATATGATGAATAATAGGGTGGAAAATCCAAGCCCACAAAGTTTTCCACAAGTCCTACCATCGTTTGAGGTATGTACACCGTCTGTGACTTACCCAGAAGAAGTCAAAGAGACTTTAGAAACCCCAATGGAGGTGGAACCTTTGGACCAAACGAAACTAGAGTATGTAGGTTTGGATACTTGTAATCATAACATTCCTCTTAGTTATAGAGAAGTCCCTAGTTTTGATGAACTAAAGCCTCAACTAAAGTCTTTACCTAATTGTCTATCCTTAGATATAAGTCTAGGAGACGAAAGAGGCCTCGAACTACCTATCAAACCACAAAGTCATAGTAGTTTTAGGATGAAGGTAATAGACCATTTAACCAATCATACACCGCCTTCACCTCACGTAGCATATTTCCACCCTAAGGGTGTGTATTGTTATTATCACCTGTGCATTAATTATAGAATATCAAATATCACACATATACTAAAATCATAAAAGAGAGAAAGATTGGTGGAGGTGTTTGGATAAAACTTTTCTATTTTATAAGGAAGGAGATGTTTGTTTCTCTTACACCTTCCTAACACACACTCACCCCCTCTCTATGTGAAGGGATGGTTGCTTATATAGCCTCTAAGACTAGGGTTAAGCCTTACTTGGGCTTCCATGGGCCGGGTCTTGGACTATTACATGCTTAACATATTTCTATCTATTACAAGACTCGTAAGATCGATAATGATTGTCACTTCACTAAAACTGAATTCCTAACAATCTTCCCCTAAGGGACGATCGTTGAGATCTCATTAATGATCAACACTTTTTGAATTCCTAATAATCTCCCCCGAAGGGGTGATCATAGATATCTCTCTTTGTGACCTTGATCTATGATCCTTGAAGCTTCTTGTCTTGATCTTGAGTCTTTCTTGTGTAACAGTTGTGCTAGTTACTTTGTTCCATTCATGCTCTTGTGATCTTGATCTTGATCTTTTCTTTGTCTTTGTCTTTTGACTTTGCCTTTGAGATCTTTCATCATTATTTGCCTTGAATGCATCTTGATTTGTCTTCTAACAATAAGCTTGATGCATTTACCAACATACTCATACTTGTCTTGATAGCTAACAATCTCCCTCAATCTAGACCTTTTGACTTGATCATAATCTTGACGACTTTGAGGGAGTTCTTTGATTATCAGAGTTGCGGAACTGTATCTTTGTTTGTTTTAAGCTTTCATCTTTGACACTTAAATCTTTGAAGCTTTGAGTATGAGTATGTGGTTATGAATTTAACAAAGCTGAAAGGAGGAAGTTGCATCGTCGTTGGTACCTGCATTTAACTGGTTAGCAATAATAACAAATATGGATGAATATGGCTTTGTCATTCGTCAAAGTTCGATTGCATTAACCTTCGGTTCCTCGTTTTACTATATAAATATTGTACCTGTGATCAGGTAGATTCAAATAACCTCCTTGACATGGTTTCTAGTTGTACAAGCTTGTTCTCATTACCGGAACGTTTCAAAGCAGACAACACGATAAGAGTGAATCACTGAATTACTATTTCAATGATTGAGTCGTCAATTCATAGACTAGATCACATTGGATTTCCAGTTAACACAGGTTTGATTCGTAAAGAATCTCACAAGTGATCTACCGTAGTGTTGTCTAATGTTGACACTGGAAGGATTTCTATTTGTCACTGTAAAATACTAAAGAGTATCACTTTAAATGTTCTGGCAAGATCTGATTATAATGCGTAGGACTCTTTGCTATAACTTGTGTTCTTTATTATGTACAACAAGTTTTTTTTAATTGTGTCCTAATGAGATTTGTAATTTGATCTCTTTTGGCTCTAGACTCAATAAGTGTGTTTTGGGTTTGGTAAGCGGAGGCTAGAGCTGACTGCCACCATTTCAATATCAACTAACTCGGAGTGAGAAAGTCGATAGATAACGTGTTTATCTCCATGAGAATTAAAACAAGAATCTGTTGAGAGAAACTTGAGTGGCTGGAAAGGGTTGTGCATTGCATCACTGGGTCTATAATGTCTTGTCTTCTATACCAAATATCATCTTTGTGATATTCGATAGCATATGTATTGACCCGGTTTCTGCCTAATGTTTATGGAGGGCTTCTTTCTTTTCACCCTTTATCCTTTACATTTCTTTTTCATTCTTCAACCCCTTCAATGTTTACCAAGACGTCATTACTAGCACCTTGTTGTGATTGTTCCAGTGCTAACTCATGCCTTAGTAAACATTATTCTCGTATTTTCATTCAATTATATATCATACCTAAGGATTGCTATTTCTAACTATGGAATGTCCTTGGGTAGATCCCTTCGATTCTGGTTGGATCATAGGACTTATACCTAACCTTAATCACCTTATGACTTCATCGACGTCGTGAATCAATTGGTTGTTGGGTATAAAGATCGTAACCATAAAACCATTGAAAATCAATCAAAGTGTTTGATATAAATCAAAACATTTGACACTTTGAGAGTTTTATTGTGTCATTACACTAAGGCTTTTTGAGAAATGCTCCCCCTATACATGTGCATCGAGATTCAAAAGAGATTTACACAAGGAGGAAAGAGTTACGCACTTTAGTCAAAGACGATCACATTTTAGTCCAATTTTCTCCCCCTTAAAAATAGCTTACCATATGATATTTTTGATATCAATAGAGTAAAATGGCTATTTGAGATTTGAAAACACGTGGGAGAAAATGGTAATATTCGTGTGATTATTATTATTAGAACATTTTTCTCTTGCTTCCCCTCAAAATTTTCATATAGACTAAAAAGATTTAGTGAGGAAGGGAGTGTTAAACACACAATTTTGAAACTCTTGAAAAATTGTGTTCAACAATTTACAATATTTTACTTGAGCTCAAGATTTTGAATATCTTAATGAATTAGCTCAAGTCTAAGAAGTTGTAAGCTTCCTGTTGTGAGTATAAATGCACATAAATGTACACTTTCCTTACTTTGAGGTCCGAGTTCTAAGCAGAAATACTTAGAAGTCGTAGTTTTGAGCAAACTTGAGAAAAGATTTTTGAAAAGTATGCTTGAAAACAAGAAGATTTCTCTTCTTTTGAAGGTAAAGCGCACTGAAGTGTACACTTTCATTTTATTTGAAAACCGGGTTGTTCACTGAAATGTACACAAGTCATTTTGATGAGCAAAATTTTAAGATATTTTGAAAACCTTTTGAAAAATTTTAAATAAATTTTGCTCGAAAACAAGAAGATTTCTCTTCTTTTATTAAGATAAGTGCACTAACATGTATACTTTCTTTTCTTTGAAAACACGGGTCTCGTAATGAAGTATACAAAAGCCATTGACTTAAGCTACAAAACTTTAAATGTTTTAGTTGGGTAGCTCAAGACCGAAAAGATTTCTCTTTTCGCTGTTAAGGATAAACGCACTGAATCATACATTTTCCTTTTATTTGAGGCACGGTTTGCAATCTGACATTTGATTACAAACCATTAATTTGAATCACGGGTTGCAATCTGAAATGATTAGAAGCCATTGCTTTGAAGCGCGAGTTGCAATCTGAAATAATTACAAGCCATTAATTTGAATTTAGACAACAACCTTTGGAACCCATTTAAGCATGGTGCTAGCACGTTTACCAAATTTTGAAAACCATTTGAAGGTTGTGTTAAGTCGATGCAAAGAGGTTGAATTCCAACGAGGACTAGAAACCGGTATTTCATTTGGAAATAGTGCTCGTGGAATCAACAGAGATTTAAAATTCCTTTTGTTTTTCCATTGATTATGAAAACTTAGATTTTCTTGTGGAGTTTTAAATCTTGACGAAGAAGAAGATTTCCATCTATTGTTGAAACCGGTGTTTCATTTTGAGATTTCGTTTTGAAATAAATGGAAATCTTACACTGTTTGGAACTTTCAAAGCAGAGTCATTCTTGTTTTTAACGAAAGTATTTCTGATTTTAAGTATTTGAAATGTTTTGAATGACTTTGCTTTGGCCTCCAAACTTGCTTTACCGGTGTAAAACGAGAGTTTGAAGTTTCAAAAACCTACTTTTCCTTACTTGAATCTCTTAAGTTAAAAACCTTTTGAGGGGTAGGTGTTTCAAAAACTTGAGGTTTCTTAGAAAACTTCCTATCTTTTGGCAAAGAGTATGTTGTAAACTAAGACGCCCTCTTTTGAAATGATTTGGAAGATTCACCCATGTAAATCTTCTTTGAAACACTGACTGTTAGTTTTGAAAAGTTTGAAACTAGAGATTTCCCTTTCACCGATTAAGAGAATCAAACTTTGCTTTTAGAGCATTGTATAAAGTTCTCAAATCGCTATATTCTTTTTGAATTGAAATAAGATTTTATGATGCCAATTTTGATTCAAAAGAAGCAACTTGTTTCAAAAACTGATCTTTTTCGGCTTTAGAATCTTGAATCTCAGATTCAATTGTCGTTCAAGGACAACTCTTGTCTTTTTAAGTTTTTCAAAATATGTTTCAAACTTGTCCGTTTTCTTTGAAAAATTGACTTTGGCATCCTCAAAATATTTTGTTTGTTGAGCTAAAGTCATTTCGAGCTCCTTAATCTTTGTTTCAAAACTTGATGTTTCATTTCTGAAAATAATATTTTTCTCCCTGATTTTGATTCAACATTTGAGGGGGAATCATACAAATATTTTTGAAGGAAATCATTTGAGATTCGAGAGTCAGACTTTTTCTTTTTCATTGATTCAATCTTTTGAAAAACGTTATCAAACTTTTTATCTGCAAATTTAGACAACTAGGACTTTAAATTTTCTGTTTGTTTTGAGAAATGTTTGAACTTTTTGTCTGAACTCGTGAACGTTTGATTGAATCAAACAGGTTTTAGTAAAACATTTTCAATTGTTCATTTTTTTAGTAATGAAGCGACACTGTATTCCAATTTGATATTTATGGTTTAAAGATCTTTGGTGTCAAACTTGATTTTGACTTCATCACTCTTATTAGTTAAAACATGATCATTTTGCACGGATGTTGAAGATTTGTTTGGGGAATTAGGTTTAAGAGAAATGAAATGTGCCTCCAGTTTTGCAAAATCCTTTTCATACTGGGCACATCGTTTTGTCATTTCTTCTTTGATGTCGGCAGCTTGTTTTAAAAGTTCAATTATGGTCCTTTTGAGACAACGGTTTTTATTTTCCAAAGAAGAATTTTGTTTAAAAATCTCGGTCTCATACACATGGCTATGTGACTCTAATTTGACCGACTCAAACTGGTTTTTAAAGAATTCTTGCTGAATGTCCAAAATTAAACACGTTTCATCAAACTCGTTTTCAAGAGATGTGGCATACTTTAAATCATCTTTCATTTCTTTGACCAGACCCTTTTCAAAGCAGTTTAGTTAAAGATTGACGTCTTTAACTAAAGGTTCAAATTCTTCAGACAATTGATTTCGAGCTATCCTTTTGACATTGTCTTCAAAACTCGAATTAATGAAAACATTCTATCAAGGAGGGTTTTGCTTTGAAATAGTTTCTTTTTCAAATTTAAGCATTGCATGTTTGACATAGCAAAAATATTTTGTTGGAAGACTTTTCCAAAGTTTTGGATCATAATTACTCAGTTGAGCTTGTTCCAAATGTTTTTACAAATTAACATTTCTTCTTTTTAAAGGAGCTTTTGGTGGTTCTTCAAATTGAGTCTCACCATATACAAAACCATGATACGAGAGCGAAGATTTTCTTTGTTTTACTTTCAAACATTTTCAGCTTCACATTTTAATTCCTCTTCAGAAATGATCTTATAATCAGAAAACAAATATTTTCCCATTTCGTCAATGTTATATAAACTTGGTGCTAACTCCTTGGCTTTGTTCAATAAACTTAGGTTTTCAACATCATTTTGGTTCTCAAAGCCAACTCTTTGTTTTCCCGTTTGAACATTGTCTTCTTTTGGCCGCAACATTTGAAGATTTTGATCAGTCTGTCCCGCATTTTGAAGTTTGTTATCAAGATCGTTTATTTGTTTAAAAAAACTCTTGATTTTTCTTTTCAAGTTCATTTTTCCTATTTAAAAGTGGTTGGGCATATTCATCATACTTTCCATTTTTCTTGGCGAATGTCTTATCATTTTGACAAGCTTAAGATTTATGGTTTGAAGTTTCGTCATTTAAAATCTTAATCTTTTTGTAGTATTAAGATTCAATAGTCTTGTCTTTTGCAAACTATTTTTCTTTTTCCTTATATCTCTCAAGCTCGTTTGTCAATAAGGCATTCGCTTGTTGAGCTTCACGATTAACCTTATTACATTTTTCAACATCACATTTGAGGTTATTGATCAAGGAAGCAAAGAAGCACGATGTTGCTCATAATCTACATAATCATGTGCTTCTTTATCTTTATCCGGATCCGTATTTGGTATATCAGAAATAATATTACTATTATTCTCATTCACCATATATGTGTCTGGAATAGATTCGGGTTGTTCATGATTTTGTATCCCATGAACAAACATATTTTCAAATATATCATGATGTACCTTAAAAACTGTATCACTGTCATATGAATGTCCAATATCAGCATCTGCATCATTCTCTGAACTGTTGCTTTCATTCCTTGAACTGTTGCTTTCATTCTGCTGCTAATGTTAGTCAACTATGCATTGCTGAGCAACCAAATTCTCATCCAATGCTATACCCTCAGTGTCCAAGCTAGCTTCCAATGCTGCACCCTCAGTGACCAAACTAGCTTCTAATGTTGCACCCTCAATGACCAAACTAGGTTCCATTGTTGCACCCTCAGAGACCAAACTCTCTTGTGTCTACATCACTTTCTTTCAACCGTTTTTCAATCTCTTTTATTGCTTGAACTTCTCTTTCTTTCATCTATAAATCTCCGTATTTAAGTACTCTTTCATCAATAAGCTTGTCAAGTTCTTCAAAGTACCAAAGTAAATTACGTCTCAAAGTTTCAAGTTCGCATCCCGTATAATCTATGAAATTCTTTTGCCAGCATTTATTGTGAAAATCCAAATCATTCAACTCTTTTGAGTCAAAAAATTTCTTGAACTGTGTTCTGAGTGCATCAAGACAAGTCTCTGAATCACTCCCATGAAAATTGTCTCTTTCAACTTGCCATTGTAGTTTATTCAAATTGTGGAAGATCTTCTCTCTGAAAGTCTCATACTCTTCATGGAAGAGTAGTCGAAACGAAATTTCATTTTGTGTCTACCCATTGTAAACCTGTTATTATGGAGAGTATCAAGATGTATCTTGAGCTCTTTAAACCATGTCATGCAGTTGGAGTGCGATTGCCTTTCTTCGAGTTGCATCTGTTGCAATTCTCTCTCTTCTGAATTAGAACTTGAGGATTCTATTGAATTCCGATGTGTGAAATTAATTTGAGGATCTTTTTGATAAAGTGATGTGTTGTGGTTTTGAGAAATCTAAATGCTTTTGGATAACGTTTGTTTTGTTTGTTGCTTAAAAGGACTACCGATGAACGAGTTTGTTAACGAGGACTAACGGTAAAAAGTATTTTAAAACTAAAGGTTAACTAAAAAAAGACTAAAAGTGAAAAAAATTTAAAACAAAAGACTAAAGTTGAAGTTATTTAAAAACAAATGCTTAAAAGTGAAATTCTTTAATAAACTAAGGGTAAAATTGCAAATTTTAAAAACTTAAGGTTAAAAATGAAAATATTTGAAAGAAGAGGGATAATATCGAAAAAAATTTAAAACCTAAGGATTAATAGTAACTATGTTATGTAACTAAGGATTAAAGGTGGCACTTTTGGAAAAATAAGGGTAAGAAGTGTAAAATTTTAAATTTTAAACAAATTATCTCATGCACTAAATCAATATATTTCATCTCCCTCGTTTTGACATGAAAACAATTAGGGTTATCGGATTTGTTTCAAAGTGATCGCGATGTACGAATAAACACGTTACGATGATGTACGAAGGATCGCGATTCTAATGAGTATAGTTATAAGACCCGCGAACGTCGAAACTCGAAACTCGAAAACCGATAAACATGTGTCTTCTTCGTTTATGAACCCAAATCGCGAACCCTAAACTCAAACCGCCTTGAAAGAAGTTCAAACCACGTGCGAAATAAGAACAAACCGCCTGTTATCAAGTCAAATTGCGTGAAGAAACTTGAACAAATCGCCTGACCACTTAAACTCAAATCGCCTTGAGTACAAGGACAAACCGCCTGAAGTTTAGCTCAAATCGCTTGAATAGCTGTTCAAATCGCGTACCAGGTTGAGCTTAAATCGCCTAGTTTTTAAACTCAAACCGCCTTAACCTGGATAATCAAACCGTGGGATTTTGGCTGTCAAACCGCTTGTATCTAAGTGTCAAATCACCGGATATAAAAGCTCAAATCGCCTTGGACTGCTAGTTAAACCGCCTGTATTATCAAATCGCCTTATATCAAAGGACTCAAACCGCATACATGGAGAGGAGCAAATCGCATGTACTAGAAGTATCAAACCGCTTCTTTCCAATGAACAAACCACCTAAGTTGAAACTCAAACCGCTTGTGAACAATAAGCTCAAACTGCCTAGACTTATCAAATCGCTTGTACTATGTTTATGGTACTATTATCCTTTCTCTTTTCACAAACTTGTCTTTTTCCCTTTTTGCTAAACCGCCTACTATTTTCTATGATAAGCTGGTACTAATAAGCTAGCCAATAAGATGAAATATGCAATTTTTAAAACTCTAATAAGCCACGAGAAGAAAGGCAAAAATAAGCTACAACTTATTTAGAGGGTAAAGTTTAAAACTTATATGAACAAAATAAGCAAAAAACTCAAAAAATAAAATAAAATAAAAAACTTAAATAAGCTATGATCCTAATAAGCTCTCAATATGCTTGTGAATAAGCATTTTAAACACTGGAATAAGCCACGAAATAGGAGAACAAATAAGCTGCTTAAGATGTTAGTTAAGAAGAATTTAAGTTTTTAAGAAAGACAAAACTCTAAAAAACCTTAAAATAAAGCCAAAACTTTAGTGTTGAAAAGAATAAGCATGATGTAATTATTTAAAACAATAGGCACACATGTATATTCTCCATTTCATAAATGTTTTTAAACAAGAAAAATTTAAGTTTGTCGAAAATATAGGTTAAACACAATGGACCCATGGGATATGATTGCAGGTTATTATACATATAGAATAATCCATAAAAATATATCCCGTGAGTAATAAGAAAGTTTACCAAGTTAACCTTGATTAAATCACTCTCAACAAAGAATATTATAATATAATTAAATAGTATATTAAAATCCGGGCAAGTATGATCACGGGGTCGTTTCCCAATGATAGTTGAAATCGAACTGTTTTAGGTTTGGATTGATTCGAATGAAGCAAATGAGACTTTTTGATTTTACATATTAAAATTTAAAGGACAACATACTAACACAACTCACATCTCACAAATTAAATAATTGAAAGTAAATTAAATGGACATTAGGGAAAACAAATGCAATTACATTTAAAATGTAAACTTAGATTCCTAAACTAAATTAATTTACTAAAAAAGATGAGAAAAACATTTTTATTACTAATTTTTCTATTTAAAAGATTAAAATTTTAAAATTAAAGTTGAAAATTTAAAAAAACTAAAGGTTTGAAAATTAAATGTTTAAAAATAAAGATAAAAATTACTTTTCTATAAAAATGACTTAAGTGATTTTAAAACTAAAATAATATTTTTATTATTTTTTTTTTTTTAAACTTTTTCTATTTTTTTTTTTTGATTTTTGAAAATGAAATATTAAAAACTAAATTCGAAAGTTAATTTTTAAAAATATAAAACTTAAACTAAAAATTATATAAAAATACTTTTTATAAAAAGAAATAATGCAGAAAATTAATTTTATTAAAAGCCCTAATTTTTAATGAGTAATTTTAAACTAATTTAAGTAATTAAACTAAAAAACCTAATTTTATTATTTAATTAAACTATTTTTTATTAACCTAACCAATTTAACCAAAACACATGGGCCGAAAGTGACAAAACAGAAAGATAAGGGTAGGCGGGGAAAATTTAGGTTTATATAAAAAACACAAAGTTTGATCAATTGACAGAAGCAGTCCCTTAACCTAGGGACTTAACAATCTAACTACTAACTAACAAAGGACTAACTGAGCTACTAACGAAGGACTAACTATGTAAATTTAAACTAACAGAAACTATAAAAAAAATGCAAGACAGGCCCCTGAAACCTCTAATCAATTACAATCAGCATCCCTTTTTTATTAAAGAGCTTTTTTAACCAAACTTAAAAAGCTGAAACTTATTTAAGACTTAACTCTGACTTATTTAAAATAAGCTATATGGGCTTATGAATGCTGATAAGCTTCCACTAAGCTTATCAGCTTACAAACTTTTACCTAAGCTGATTACCTCAAAACCTTATGACAGATTATAACTACTTAATTAAATCTGCTTAATTCAAATCAACCTTCCAAACTGCTAATCAAACTAACTAACAGATTTCAAAAGCATAAAAGTTAAGCACATTTATTAAAACTAAATTGAAACTGAGGAAGCTTAAAAGATAAGGTGTACCTTGGCTTTCCAGCATGAACAGGAAAGCTTAACAGCTTATTATGAGCTTATGGCTTATTCACATAAGCTCAAAGTCAAAAACAACATCAATCCTAATCTAACCTAATGCTGACCCTCAGCTCTAAAACCCTTGATACCATAGCAGCCATCCAATTCCAATAGGTATCAAGCTTTCATCATTTAACAAACACAAACACAAGTATTTTTGACAGAATTTAAATAGAGACACAAATTTATATGAAATAAAACTTTTATTAAAACTGAAATAAAGTTTATTACAATTCGAAATGAAATAACATGAAATTGAAATTACATAAAAAAAAACTACTAAAAACTGAATCGAAAAAATTAAACTACTACAAAATAAACTAAAAATTCACCACCGAATAAGCTGGAATGAGGGGGTATTTATACCCGAAGCTTGAGCTCATCCTCCTCTCTAGATCCTTCTATCCTCTAGATCTTGACCCTTCAATCATCTCTCTTTCCTTGATCTTGCATATAGGCCGTGGGATTAAAAATGTGTATAACCCGGATCATTGACGTGGATATAGAGTGTGTTAGTTATGTGAGTGTATACACTCACTCCCACGCAACTTGACCAATGAGATCGTTTTATTTTGCCAGGGTGGATTGGGTTGGGTTTATGATTGATAGTGATGGATGGGTTAAGGGGTGTGAGGGGATCATTAACCCTATGGTTAATTTGGGTGTGGGTGAGTGGTTTAGAAACTAGGGTTCATGTGTTCTTGAGTGGATTCGGTGTGTGTGTGAGTTTAATCTCATTTGGGTAAAAATGAGTGAACAGTAAGTGTAAAGAGGTTATAAGTGTAGCCGGGTAGGGTAGGGTTAGGGTCGGGTTAGGTCGGGTTGGGGCTTTTCTTCTTATTGGCTGAAAGGAGATCCACGGGTTTATTTGACCCGGGTATATGACCCGCGCCCTTTTGTAACTATGAGGTAATTACTCAAATGGCCCTTGTGTTTGGTTAAGACTTTTTCAGGATATAAATAACTTTGGGTAAATTGCATATTCAGCCCTTGTGTTTATAAAACAATGGAGCTGGGCTTTGGATGAATGTGGTTTAGCTGCAGTTGACTGTAGAAGGCTGAGGCATGATCTCTCTGGCTTCGGCTTTGATTTCTTTAGCTTCTTGATCACTCATCCGTTCTCGTGTCCGTTTTTGACTGATTTCTTGCAATATTTGACATATCCATACCTGCACACATAAAACTCAGATACAAGCACATTTTTGCCATTTTTGATCCGTTTTGGGTTTATTTGGGTTATTTTAAGCATAAATAGATATGTGTATTCTACACTTATCAAAATTCCCCAAACTAAACGATTGTGTGTCCTCACGCAATATCACATGCCTTATAACCAAATACCTCGAAAATTCCCCAAACTAAACCTTTGAAAAGTAGCAAAGAGTTTTGTTTGAGAGAGATAAGAGATCACAAGTTATAAAACACCCGACTTCCCATTTTCTAAGATTTTTCTCTTTTTATGCAATGTTGCAAAAATCGGCCTAGGCGGCCGATTAATCGCCGATTAATCGCTAGGCGGGGTTGGAACTTGTAAAATAAGGCAACTCGCTTGAAAAATCGGCCTGGGCAAAAAATCGGCGATTAATCGGCCAACTCGGCGATTAATCGGCCAACTCGGCGATTAATCGGTCAACTCGGCCTAATCGGTCAACGAAAGTCAAAATTATATATATATATATATAATTTTCAAAAATCGGTCAACTCGGCGATTAATCGGTCAAGTCGGTAAAAAATCGGGAAAATCGGTAAAAAATCGGTAAAATTTTGAAATTTATATACAAACAGTAAAAACGATTAATCACCGATTAATCGCGCCTAGGCCGATTACAGGCTACAGGGTGGTCGACCGCCCGGCTAGCGACTCGCGATTTTTGCAACATTGCTATAAAATGACATATGAATATACAAAACTACAACATAAGAATCATGCTAAATCTGTAATTTTATTGTCTTTAAGTTTAATAAGTGTGCTATTTGTAGACCGATGGAACATCTTTTTGGGCGAAGTGAACGATAATATGAAAGATTATTTTATCAAATAATGTGTCTCGTGTAGTTTTCAAAATGATAGGAAACAGTGTGAAGGAAGTAGCTGAGCAAATTCTAAGTTAGATATCCTTATTTGGGGTTAAGGTAAAACTTTTCGGCGTTATATTGGATGCGACAAGATAGGTAGATCAGGACTTTAAATAGGGGTTAAAAGCTTTCAGGGATTGGTTGATGCGTAATTAGTCTTTTGTCCTTTTTGCATATGCTTTTTTATACATAATTAAAATCGTGATTACAAAAGACAAGTTATGTGTTTGATCTATGAGAGAAAAAAACATGGCTCGAATTGGGTCATGTATGAGTAAAAGGTTAAATTTACCACCTTGATTATGTTTCTTTAACTATTAAACCTACATCCCAATATGAACTTCTTTCATATGTTCATGGACCAACTATAAATCCAGACTTTGACAAGGTTGACGGTGTGGTAATACTTCTTTGTTATGCTATAGTCATTTGTGTGCCCGACAAACAGTGTGGTATCACCTGTTTGTTTGTTATAGCTTAGGTACTTCCTTCGCATACTTGTTGTTAGCTATTCTTAAAAAGAATTCTTATTGCCATTGCAGGTTCATTTATAGTAGCAGCTTGTGAAAACATGATTGGTGGAACAAGAATGAGGCCGGGGGACAAAGTGACTGCCTCAAATGGAAAGACTATTGAGGTACTTCCCCGTACAGTCTTGGTTTATTTGTTATTGGTACTTTGAAGGTTCTGAATGATTGAATATTTAACAGCGGTGTCTCGGCTGAAGGAAGTGTAATTGTCATTGAGGGATATGCTTCATTCCCATAAGTGGACATTGCAACTCCGCATGCTGCTGAGACAAAGCTAAGTTCGGTATAAGTTTTATTATCTTACATCTGATATTTTTGCATTTCGTATTGTAACTAAGTTCCATTTTGATGCATCAACTTCAGGCTGCAACAATTGTGGATGACAATAGTGATGTTGTTCTTTTTGGTGAAGAGACTGAAGCGGAGAAGAAGGCTGCTGAATAGTGTGTCGTTGTAGTGAATGCATCAGGAAAGAAGAAGGAATGTGAGTTCATTTCAATCATAGCAACCTCAACATCATCTCAAAAAAAGACTTATAAACCGAACCTGCCTGTCGGGCGGGTTATGTTACTAGTATATATATACATACATATACATATACATATACATATATAT
>BQNB010027193.1:11879-38736 GCA_026074375.1 Tanacetum coccineum | reverse complement strand
TTTGACACTTATGACCCTGCAATTTGACCATCTACATTCCAGCGGTTTGACATTATTTGATCTCGTGATTTGACCAATGATCCCGTAATTTGACCAAAAATCCCGTGATTTGACTGATTTTGACATGTTTGACCAATTCATTGACCATTTGACCATGGACTTTAACCATTGAATGTTGACTTTAACCTTTGACCAAAGTTTGACTTTAACAATGTGAGGTTTAAACAGATTAAACAACTTTTCACAAAAACAAACAACACTTAAAACATAAAGGATAATCAATCAAATCTTATTTTAATTGTCATAAACATGACTTTACATTGACATTCTTAGCAGAATCAATGGCTAATCAACAAGAGAATCAACAACAATAACAACAACAAAACTGTCCAGATGAAGAATTGGTTCTAATTAATGAACAAGTAAAGATTAGAATCAGCAACTACAAGATGCTATAACAACGAAAAATTTTCATTAAATGCAAAATCAACCTATTTTATTATGATCACAATTGTACGGGGAAATTTTTCGCTTTATTACATTACCTGCATAACTAAAGTTAACGAGCTCACGCAACCTACCTATGCCATCTATATCTATGTTTATATCATATAAACATCCTAATATGTCAAGTCAATATCTTAATATCATTTTTACAAAGTACATTACTCATATAATGTACCATTTACAACGTTATTTCAAAACGGGCTTTAAATGTTAAACGTTTACCTTTAAACCCTAACTATATGTAATGTATACATATAAAATCAATGTACAAACAATCAAAGCATATGTACAAGTAATATAGCATCTCATTTAAATACGTTTTCCCTCCACGATAAAGTACAAGTCTTATAAAGCACAATGTACAAGTTATTAAGCATAACATCCAAATTAGTCGTTTTACCACCGTTTTCATTCTAGTTTCTTTACCACCACTTTTATACAAACTACTACACTCAATATACAACATGTTAACCCTAATTACTCTACTCCTAAGCTCTCATACATATTTTAAAAACCTTAAAATCTAAAACGAAACCCTAAACCCTAATTTAACCTTAAACCTAAAATTAAGCCCTAAATCTTAAAACCAAGCCCTAACCACTAATCCTAAAAACTAAACTATAATCCTAACACTAATCCTAAACCTTAATCTACCTTAAACCCTAACCCTAGCTCGAAGAAAAACCTTAAAAACCCTAAACAAGCCCTAAAGGACCTGATTATCTTTTTCCCTCCAAAATGACCCATTTGAAAACCAACCAAGCAACCACACACCTCCATGACTCACCTACTTCATCCACAAGCTGCTTACAAGCACCTCAAATCAATACTTGGTCCCCAAGTTGCTTTGTCACCTCCTTTCTTCTCCTTTCTTAGTCGCGGCACCACAAGAGCAAAACAACACCTCAAACCTAGTCCTAGCTTTGCTAACTCATCCCATAGCTCTTCCACATCACCTTGTAGCTTCCATGAATCATATACTCCAGCTCCAAGCCTTAACCACTCGTATGTGCTTAATTACACATACTTTTTTCCATTAAAAACGAGCCTAAATGACCAAAAACAAACAAAAACTGCCAAATATATGTTTGTTTTGCATTTGTATTGTGCAGGAAACGGATATCACACAAAAGGATGAAAAACAAAGCCAAAAACAACAAAACTAAGCACGAAATGGAAATGTGTGAAAAGACGAATCCAAATCAAAGCCAAAAAGTCAACCAAGTCAAAAAGTCAACAGAAAAGTCAAACAGTCAAAGTCAACCCCGACAAAGTCAAGTCAACTCCAAGAAGCTGGATCAGAAAAGAATATAACTTGAGGGACTGAAATTGCTAAATCCCAAAGTTATATTACTAAGATAAAAGGACAAGGACTGAATTTGTAATTTCAGTAAAATACAACTTTAGGGGTTAAATCTGTCAAACCCCTAAAGTGGTATTAACACAAGGACCTCCTATGTCATTCACTTATATGAGTTGAGGGGGCATTCCTACTAAACCCCCAAACTCATAACACCACAGGGACGAATTTTGCAAAAACACAATATACTTCAGGGGACCAAATTTGCCAACTTACCCAAACCTTACCCTGTTAACCTTAAAACAACATTTCCCGCTAAAAGCTCTAAACCCCATTACCACTCACGGGTTTCCTCCCATCTCTTTTACCCTCCACCTTTGATTAAACCCTGGATAAACCTTTTCCCTCACCTCCACTATCTCCCCCAGCTTTATAATTGCCATGTTGGCAATCCTTCACCATTTTCAAGTAATTTCGATGGCTAGATTGACTCAAAAAGAAGCACAAGAAGATTGAATGGCTGAGATTACTTTTATCAAGTCCCTCACACAACAAAAACACCTAGTGAAGCTCTCACAAAAGAAGCACAGGTGAGAAGACCAAGAAGAGAAGACTTCGGCTATAAATAGAGCCTTTTGTAAGCCTTGTGGCGATCATATAGAAAATCTTAGCTTTATCTTAGTTTGATTGTAATTTTTATCAAGTCATTTTTTTTTGCATTTTATTCAGTCTATTTTACTGCCTTGTACTCTTTTTAAGAATTAATGAAAGTTTGAAGTTTACGAGTTAAAAAGTCAAGTTTTTAAATTCAACTGCTTAAGTGTTTGATTTGTGTTTAAAATGTGTTTAAGAAGCTCTCACTTAAGCTTGTTTATAAGCTGTTTTCATTAAGTAAACTAAAAGCTAATTAGTTAAGAAAAGATCAAAAAAAATCTCACCTCAAATATACCACAGCTTATGGATGATAAGCCAGTTTTGGATGGGCTTATGGACTCTCACTAGCTTGTTTTATACAAGCTAGAGCTTGTAGACTCTTTGTTTAACCCTGTTTCGAGCAAGGGTGTTGTAAGTCTCTTTTTTTATTTTTCTTATTTACTGTAGAACTGCTTATAGTGCTTATTTGTTACCTATATTTGCTTATTTATTCTTTATCATGATATTTAGTGCTTATCTTGCTTAGTTGTTAGTTTAAAAGTGATTTGTGCAAATTTCTTAGTTAGTACTGTTAGTTATGAGTTAATACTGTTAGATTGATTCAGCTTATTTAAGTGCTTATTCTTGATTGAAATCTGCTTATAAGTGTCTTATTTTGTTATTTGATAAAATGTTTTTAACAATTCAGGATCAAATCAGCTTGAAACACAAATAAAAAATGACTTTTGAAAATGTTAAGGGGTGTTTGGAACAAGCAGTACTAACCCGTAGTTAGTACTACTGGTTCTCTTTTGGGATTTTAAACCTTGCAATACTAACTCAAGGCTAGCAGTACTAACTCCAAGTTAGTACTGATAGTTAATACTGTTAGTACTGTTGGTTCACTTTTGCTTATTAGCTTATTATTTCTGCTTATTTAAGATTTGCTTAGCTTTTTAGAGTAGATTAAGCCCATTTTCGTTTACTGTCTTTAGTAGAGCTTATTTAAGTTTATTTGCCTTTTCAAAGTAATTTTAAGAGTTTATCAGTTTTTAGTTTGTTAGCTTAATTGCCTGTCTAGTTTATTTTAGATGCTTATTCTTATGCCTGAGTGCTTACTAGGGATAGTCTAATATCTGTTTAGCTTATTTGCTTATTTCATTGTGTTTCATTTAAGCCAACAGTACTAAATGTAAGCCAGCAGTACTAACTCAAAGGTAGCAGTACTAACTCTAAGTTAGTACCGCTGAGTTTCTCTGGCGTAATTTAGCTTAATTGCTTGCTGAATTCGCTTTTAGGATTAGTCTAGCTTATTTGGTTTTGTCTTAAGCTTATTCTAGCTTATTTGTGTCTTAGTATAAAAGTTTTAAGTGTTTTTACCATTTCTAGCCTTTATGCATGTTCTAGCTTATTTTCCTTGCTTATCTTTTTGTGCATTTGCTTATTAGGTTTAGTGCCCAATCATATCCTTGTCATATTCAAACATCAATTATCAATTCGTCATTCGATTTTCCATTTAAGCCTCGTTGGGACATAACGACCCGGGAAATCAAACTTCCGGAAACATATATATTTTATTTTGTGGACTTTTAACCAATCCTTGGCTAAAGGAGTTTGGTTACTTGTTTGCTATTATATTATATATATATATATATTATTGACGAGTCAGGGAAAAACAATGACTTTTCTTAATGGTCCACTGAAAGAGGAAGCATATGTCAGTCAACCAGACGGGTTCGTTGATCTAGATCATCCAAAAAGAGTCTACCGTCTCAGGAAAGCACTCTATGGACTGAAACAGGCTCCAAGAGCATGGTATGATAAACTCTTAAAATTCTTGATTTCAAAAGGTTTCTCAAAAGGTACTATAGACCCAACTTTATTCACAATCAAATGTGGGGATGACATCTTACTTGTGCAAATTTACGTAGATGACATCATTTTTGGGTCCACAAACCTCAAAAGTGTCTAAAAAGTTTAAAAAATTAATGCACAATACGTTTGAAATATCCATGATGGGGGAACATAAATTCTTTTTAAGACTTCAGATCCACCAATCCCCTCGAGGTATTTTCATTTACCCGTCTATGTATGCTTTAGATATCCTTAAAAAGCATGGAATGGAAAAATGTGATAGAATTGGTACACTAATGGCTACATCACCTAAACTGGATGCAGATTTGAGTGGTACACCCGTAGATCAAACAAAATATCATAGCATGATCAGGTCACTCGTGTATCTGACATCTAGCAGACCAGACTTAGTGCATGAAACATGTTACTGTGCACGCTATCAAGCTAGACCAACTAAAAAACACCTCAAGGAGGTTAAAAGGATCTTTCGGTACCTTAAGAAGACCATTAACATATGACTTTAATATCCAAAGGATTTTGGTATTGAACTAACCGCTTTTTCAGACGCTGACCGTGCATGTTGTCTTGATACATGTAAGAGCACTTATGGTGGAATCTAATTCCTAGGTGATAAGCTCGTTAGTTGGTCATCCAAGAAGCATGATTGCATCGCGCTGTCAACTATAGAAGCCAAGTATGTTGCTTTATCTTCAGGTTGTGCTCAAATCCTTTGATTCCTGGCTGGCTTAGAAGTCTCTCGTGCGGGCGAAGGAGATGCATTTCAGGTACTGTTGGCGAACTCAGCTTACAGATTATGGCTTTCATTTCAACAAAATACCAATGTATTGCGATTCAAAGTCAGCTATAGCCATCTCGTACAACCCTGTAACACCCCCATTTTCACATATAGCAGCGGAAGCTAAGTTTTGGGGTATTATTTCATGAATCAACAGTCACAATCATAGAAAACGACTCATAAAGAGACGTTTTAGAAAATTTAGTTATCATTCAATATAATCAGAGTTTTACAAAAAAGGTCCCAATGTACATTGAAAACATAAAGTTTGAATGATAACAAGTTTGAACGTCCTCAAGTCTAATGTCACTCCGTGCCATAGATTACTCAATTACCTAAGATAAACATGCTAAAAGGGTCAACACAAAGGTTGAGTGAAATTCATAGGTTTGAAATGTAATAGTTGAATACAAGTCATTTTAGTGGTAATAATTACATGCATTTACAATTATCATGGAAAACAGTATTATTGCCCTAAGCTCATGCAACCAAACATTAACCATAATTCAAGTTGTTACAAATTGTTTCCATATGGGTACCTCTACCCAAAGATGTTGTGGGAGCCTCTACCCAAAGATGTTGTGGGAGCCTCTACCCAAAGATGTTGTGGGAGCCTCTACCCAAAGATGTTTTGGATGCCTCATGGCAAATGGTGGTAACTTAGGAAATAATATATCAGGATAGCATACAGTTGGAAAACACTTGTATTCATGGTTTATAGCACGTATCCCCCTCGCGGGTTTATAAAACATTTAAAAGATTTAAATGCGAGGCTATGAACTCACCTTGATAAGATAGTTGATTGATTTGAAATTTAATTCAAATGAGAGTAAACAGCCTCGTCACGCAACCTAGGATAATATGTCAAGTCTCAGTTTGATTGTTTATATTCCAAATTTAATTTCATAAAGTTTGACGTAAATGTTTATTTGGTTTATTAACTTGTGGAAATATCGTATCACTATTCGGGCTATAATGATCCAGATGTCATGTAGTAAACGTTTGAGGAGCTAGGACACTTTAAATCGTAAATCCAGCAACTCGTCAAAACGTCTACCCAAATGAAACCCCTCACATGAAACTCCCTAGTAACATGATACGTTATAGATTAAATGATGAAATTTTATCTTTTTAAGCTTTTTCAAAAGCTAGAGGATGATAAATTATGTATAACATAATTGTTCTATAGTGTTTCGATCGACGAATGATAATGACAAATGTGTCGGGCTTTAATAAAATCGAGTCTTATAATATTTAAATATATTTTTATAATTAATATAAAAATATTACATTTTATACCCTTGAGAATATGAAAATGACAATATATACCCTTGGTATATATATATTTATAAATTTAACCCTTTACTTTAAATCTTTAAACATTTAACTCCTTAATTTTAGAGTATGGCAAAACAAACCCTTGAAGTTTAACTTTAGGATAATTACATTTTTGTCCTGAAACTTTAATAATTTCAAAAGTTACAATATTTATCCCTATGCATGAAATATTTTGCGTTGTTAGTCTAAATTTCATAATCTTTGTATTTTTGAAATCCAGATTCATTTTGCAGCTTATAACTTATTACTATAAGCTAAAATAAGTAAGTTTTACGAGCTTGAAGCTTATGAAAAGAGCTTATGAGCTTAAAAATCCAAAATGGGTTTGTTTGGTTTAGGAAAACCAAACCGTGAAAATTTGGGATTTCAAGGGCTTATACAAGAAGCTTATACATGATCTAATAGAGCTTATTAAGGATCTAAAACAAGGCAAGAGATTATAGAACAAGGCGAAGACTTACAAAAGCTTGAATGGGTTGAAATTGATGAAATGGGTCAAACAATTTAAGTTATGAATCAAGGACTCCTTTCTTCTTACATCTTGGCTTCTACTTAGCTTAAACCTTCTTTCTTCTCTTCTATGGCATGGCTAGAACATGATTTTAAGGTGGTTTTAAGTTTAGATGGTGAGTTGTGATTGTATGCATGTATGCGTGTATATATAGTGTAAAGAAAATAGTGGTGCCCAAGTTTTCTTGGAGTGGTGACCAAGTTAAGTGGAGTGGTGGCCAAGGTGCTGTAGAGTACTGACCAACTAATAGCTAGGGTGACTAAGAAGGGCTAGGAGGTAACTTAAAGAGGTGTAAGGGTGTGAGAGGGTTCGGCTATCAAAGGGGTGACAAGGTTCAACTTGGTGTGTAAGTTTGTTTAAGTAGGTGATTCATGGAGGTACTTGGGTGCTAGGGTGGTGACAAGGTGCTAAAGGTGGCTAGCAAGGTGGTGAGTCATGGTAGAGTTACGATGGTTTCTTGGTTGATACATCATTAAAGGTCATGGCTGTTTTTGGACAGCCAACATCGGTCTCGGTAAAATGGTTGTCATTTACAAACCGTAATTCCGATTAAGCTCAAACTAGTGAGCATGATTAGATATTTGAGTCCTCTACAACTTTTAGTTTTACATATTTAGGGGTCACTATACAAAAATTTAGAGATAACAGACATTTACTACAGGTGTACAGAATCTACGCACCTTTGCCATTTCGGCTATAACTAATTCATCCGACATCAAATCGGGTCAAGTCAACAGGCAAAATGATCACAAGACATAGTGCTACAACCTAGTATTTTTACTAAATACCTAAAGCCTACTGATTTTTCCCAGATCCTATGTTTTATCAACGGATCAGATTCTAAAAACTGTGAACTAGTTTAAGGGTGTAACGGGTTTGCTAGGGTTTTTGGGTTTAGGATTAGCGTTTAGGTTTTAGGGTTAGTGTAGGACTAGTTAAGGTTAGGGTTTAAGAGAAAAGTGTGCATTGGAGGCTTGCAATATGAGCTTAAAAAGGTTGTACGAGACTAGAAGAAATTTGGAGGGAAAACGACTAAATTTGAATATTGTGCATAACCGGGTTGTGTATTAAGCTTTAAGAAGTTGTACTAGAGTTTTGGTGGGAAAGGATATTCAAATTATGATACATTAGAAATTTATACACGTGCCTTGAAAGCTTGTACCTTTGAATTGCATAAAAATATTACATATGCTTAGGGTTTTGGTTTAAATATCAACGTATAAGGTTCGTTTTATAAAAACATTATAAATGGTACGTTAAATAGATAATGTATTGATATTTGAACATATTGCTTGACATGTTATAATGTTTATTTGACATAAACGTTGATGGGGTTGGCATAGGTAGGTTGCGTGAGCTCGTTTACTTAGATTATGCAAGTTACGTTGCATAATAGGTGGAATAAAGCAAAAATATTCCTGTGAAAATGGTTGTACTTAATTTAATATGTAGATATTACATTGATGACAATTACATCTAATTTAATAGATGGATAATTACATAGATGAAAACTGTGGGTTGTTATAATCTCCCTGCCTTAAAAGAAATCTCGTCTCGAGATTTAGTTGGATGCCGGAGTGATGTTTGGAGATACATGTCCTTTGTTTCTGCAGTCCCTGGTCAAATGACCCACTTTGTTGCAAGTCTGACACTTGACAGTGCAAAATCCTGTGTGATGCAGGGTGCATGTTGTACACAAAGGTAGGGTTCTAGTGTACCTTTTGTTTTCAGTACTCCTTTTGTTCTCAGTTGGGGTGGTAGCATAAGCCCTGACAGTGTCTTGTCATCTATTCTGTTGGTGGTGGTAATGGTTGTTATTGTTGTTGTTACAGTTATTTTGGTAGTTGTTGTTGTTGGTGGTGGTGTTCCTTCTATCATCAAACTTTCGTTTGTGATCGTTGGTTCCTTGCACAGAACTATGCTTTAGCACCTGATTCAATGGCCTCTAGGCTATGTTGATGGCTTCTTCCAAAGTTTGAGGCTTTGATGCAGTAACGATTCCTTCAATGCTTTGGGGAAATCCCCCGATGAAAACTTCCATAAGTTTCTCATTATTTGGCATCATGTTTGGACATAAAGTTGCCAATTCTTAGAATCTTTTAGCATAAGTCTTGAGATCATTTCCTTTTACAACCAAGTTGTAAAATTCATCCTCCATTTTCCTGACTTCAGTTCGAGGACAATACTTATTGGTCAATAGCCTTTTCAATTCAGTCTAGGCGATCTTGTCGGATTGCTCTATTCCAATAGGTTTAGCATAGGAATTCCACCAGGACAAGGCATCTTCAGTGAGTGTACCAGTAGCAAATTTCACTTTGTAGTCCTCGGTACAGTTGCTACGAGAAAATACTAATTCAGTCCGCTCAAAGCAACGGATGAGACCAACAACTCCTTCTGTACCCTTGAAATTAAAAGGTTGGCAGCTCATAAACTCTTTGTAGCTACATTTTCTTACTACAAGAGCTTCATTATGTCCGGTGTTCCTATTGGTATTATCAGTATTTGCCATGGTAGCAGCTGGTGCTTCCAGAGCTGCGAAAACACTATCAACAACTAGTTTCTTTATGGCGGCTTGAGTCATGGTTGGTGCTGCAGATGTTGATGTCCTCTTGGGAGCCATTCTATCAACATTTACAAGACAACATAAAATAAGAATCCAAAATCACATCACAAGTTAAGGTATGAAAATTTTCATTATTATACAAAGACTTGTGATTATTCTTTGATATCACATTGCAGGATATAACAGAGAATTTTGGAATTTAAGACTTCCAGAGATAGACACGGAGATAATAGAATGAACAAATTCCAAACTGAAAGAAGTCTAGAGACTCGTGATAATGATGAACCAAGAAAAGGAATTATTCGTACAAACAGATGAAAGAAAATTGTTCGTACGAATGCCATACACTTAAGCCCACACAATTGCAAATCGTTATTTACATCCAAAGGCATCCCAATCAATGTAAATAAGAATTTAGAAATTTATGGTTTGGTGATTTATAATTTCCTTATTCAAATGAAAAAAGCGTCTTAATTCATTTCAATAAGACGATTATAAATCATCCTATTCAAGCATTACCGACACAAAACACGATATGAAAAAAAAATGTTGTGGTATGATTTTCTGAAATCATAAGAAGTAACGAGAAGAATAATGAGACGTTAATCAATCGCGTTGATGTCCTTAAAACAACAAGTTACGAGGTGAAGATTTTTTTGTCGTATTCCAATTAACCAACATGATTAAATGTGGTAGGTTACATGATGACTTATGCTACACATCTCGTGGTTGGATTCTAAACAAAAGCTGTAATGATAACGATCTAGTCTAGTGGTCTGGTGGTCGTCCCTTGTGGTTCCTGAGTTTATGGATTATATCCAAAAAGACTCTTCATATCTGATTGGTGGCGAACCTGGATATCCTCGATGATTAGTTCTAGAGTAGAAATCCTAAAGTGAGCAAGTGCAATCTCGTTGTCATGCCTTATTTTCTCTCTTTGAAATCCAGAAATCTGGGTACAGGCTTCTTGAAGTTCGG
This sequence comes from Tanacetum coccineum, assembly GCA_026074375.1. Classification (NCBI taxonomy): domain Eukaryota; kingdom Viridiplantae; phylum Streptophyta; class Magnoliopsida; order Asterales; family Asteraceae; genus Tanacetum; species Tanacetum coccineum. The sequence goes on along the minus strand of BQNB010027193.1, from coordinate 28,256 downwards.
TTTCTAATTGGTCAAAATCTCGCTGTATGATGACTCGACCATTACCAAGACCTTCTATCTTATATTCCATATGCTCAACACGCTCAAGAGGGAGCTCATCTAAGTGATTCAAAATAGTCTCGATCTGTTCCTAATGATGTGCATAAGACGTGTCTGGAGCGCCATGATAATTCTCTCCAATCTTAAATACTTGAGGTGGAGCAGAAGGATTAGTAGAGGAAGATGATAGGAAATGGGCTCATTTCTGAGGTGGCAAAATCTCTTCAGGAAGAAAGAAATCTTGGGGATCAAACATTGGTGATAGTGGTAACACTAGAGATGGTGGCAAAACAGTTGGTAGAGTAATAGGAGCTTGTAGTGGTAGAATACGTAATTCATTACTAGTAGCATTATATGCTTGCATGACCTTCATATATGGATCATCATGAAAAGGTGAGATGGCTAGCTAGGCCAAAATATACTTAGATAAATCATCTAAAGGATCAGGAGAGGTGTTTACCAGTGAGGCTGGGAAATAGTCCGGTGAAGCCGAAGTATAGTCAAGAGTAGGTGTAGTGGAAAAAGCATCCTCAATATCAAAATCAGATGGGACGATAATAAGGTGGGTGGATGTAGACATAACTATGTAACAACCCAGTGGAAAAATAACTTAAGTTATTTATATATAATTAATAGTTATGTATCATTTGCTACGCAAATCTCTTTACATACTATTCAGGAAATGTAGTGGCACAGAAGACTTTCTTAGATGGAAAAAGTAGTTATAGTTTAGGTTTTAACCTTGTTCTCTATAACTGAGGCTCTGATACCAATCTGTAACACCCCTCATTTTCACATATAGCATAGGAAGCTAAGTTTTGGGGTATTACTTCATGAATCAACAGTCACAATCATAGAAAACGACTCATAAAGAGACATTTTAGAAAATTTATTATTATTTCGATATAATCAGAGTTTACAAAACAAAGGTCCCAAAAGTCTATAAGAAAACAAAAGTTTAATGATAACAAGGTTTTGGACGTTCTCAAGTCCAATTACTACTCCGTACCACATGTTGATTAATTACCAGAGATAAACATGCTAAAAGGTCAACACAAAGGCTGATGCATTCTATAGGTTTGAAAATGTAATAGTTGAATACAAGTCATTGTATAAGTATAATAGCATGCATTTACAAATTATCATGGGAAAACAGTATTTTTTCCTAAGAGCTCATCAACCAAACATTAACCAAGAAATCAAGTTTGTTACAATTGTTTCCATACGGGTGCTCTAACCCCAAGATGTTGGGGAGTTCTCTACCTCAAAGATGTGGTGGGAGCCTCTACCTAAAGATGTTTTTGGGATCCTATACCCAAAGATATTGTGGGAGCCTCATGGCAAATGGAGGTAACTTAGGAAATATATATCAGATAACATACAGTTGGAAAAACACCTTAAAATACTTGTATTCATGTTTATAGCATGTATCTCCCCACAGAGATTAGAAAACATGTAAAGGTAGGACTATGAACTCACCTTGATAAGGTAGTTGATTGATTTGAAATTTAATTCAAATGGAAGTAAACAGCCTCGTCACGCAACCTGGGGTAATATGTCAAGTCTTAGTTTGATTGTTTCAAAACTTTATTTCATAAAGTTTAACGTAATTATTCATTTGGTTTATTAACTTGTGAAAACATCGTATCACTGTTCGGGCTATCATAATCCAGAGGTCATGTAGTAAATGTTTGAGGAGCTAGGACACTTTAAATCGTAAATCCAACAACTCGTCAAAACGTCTACCCAAATGAAACCCCTCACATGAAACTCTCTAGTAACGTTATACGTTATAGATTAAATGATAAGATTTATCTTTTTAAGCTTCTTCAAATGCTAGAGGATGATAAATTATGTATAACATAATTGTTCTATAGTGTTTCGATCAACGAATGATAATGACAAATGTGTCGGGCTTTAATAAAATCGAGTCTTATAATATTTAAATATATTTTTATAATTAATATAAAAATATTACATTTTATACCCTTGAGAATATGAAAATGACAATATATACCCTTGGTATATAATATTTACAAATTTAACCCTTTACTTTAAATCTTTAAACATTTAACTCCTTAATTTTAGAGTATGGCAAAACAAACCCCTGAAGTTTAACTTTTAGGATAATTACATTTTTGGCCTCAAAGTATAATAATTTCAAAAGTTACAATATATATCCCTATGCATGAAATGTTTTGCGTTTTTAGTCCAAATTTCATAATCTTTGTATTTTTGAAATCCAAATTCATTTTGCAGCTTATAGCTTATTACTATAAGCTAAAATAAGTATGTTTTACGAGCTTGAAGCTTATGAAAAGAGCTTATGAGCTTAAAAATCCAAAATGGGTTCGTTTGGTTTAGGAAAACCAAACCGTGAAGACTTGGGATTTCAAGGGCTTATACAAGAAGCTTATACATGATCTAATAGAGCTTATTAAGGATCTAAAACAAGACAAGAGCTTATAGAACAATGTGAAGACATACAAAAGCTTGAATGGGTCGAAATTGATGAAATGGGTCAAACACTTTAAGTTATGAATAAATGACTCCTTTCTTCTTTAATCTTGGCTTCTACTTAGCTTAAACCTTCTTTATTCTCTTCTATGGCATGGCTAGAACATGATTTTAAGGTGGTTTTGAGTTTAGATGGTGAGTTGTGATTGTATGCATGTATGCGTGTATATATAGTGTAAAGAAAAGAGTGGTGCACAAGTTTTCTTGGAGTGGTGACCAAGTTAAGTGGAGTGGTGGCCAAGGTGCTGTAGAGTAGTGACCAAGTAATAGCTAGGGTGACTAAGGAGGGCTAGGAGGTAGCTTAAAGAGGTGTAAGGGTGTGAGAGGGTTCGGTTATCAAAGGGGTGACAAGGTTCAACTTGGTGTGCAAGTTTGTTTAAGTAGGTGATTCATGGAGGTGCTTGGGTTCCAAGGTGGTGACAAGGTGCTGAAGGTGGCTAGCAAGGTGGTAAGTCATGGTGGAGTTAGGGTGGTTGCTTGGTTGATACATCATTAAAGGTCATGGCTGTTTTTGGACAGCCAACATCGGTCTCGGTAAAATGGTTGTCATTTACAAACCGTAATTCTGTTTAAGCTCAAACTAGTGAGCATGATTAGATATTTGAGTCCTCTACAACTTTTAGTTTTACATATTTAGGGGTCATTATACAAAAATTTAGAGATAACAGCCATTTACTACAGGTGTGCAGAATCTGCGCACCTTTACCATTTCGGCTATAACTAATTCATCTGACATTGAATCGGGTCGACTCAAACGGCAAAATGATCACAAGACATAGGGATACAACCTAGTATTTTTACTTAATACCTAAAGCCTATTTATTTTTCCCATATCCTATATTTTATCAACGGATCAGATTCTTAAAACTATAAACTAGTTTAAGGGTGTAACGGGTTTGCTAGGGTTTTCGGGTTTAGGATTAGGGTTTTGGTTTAAATATTAACGTATAAGGTTCGTTTTATAAAAACGTTATAAATGGTACATTAAATAGATAATGTATTGATATTTGAACATATTGCTTGACATATTATAATGTTTATTTGACATAAACGTTGATAGGGTTGGTATTGGTAGTTGCGTGAGCTTGTTTTCTTTGGTTATGTAAACTATGTTACATAATGGATGGAATAAAAAAATAAAAAAAATACTCTCGTGAAAATGGTTTTAATTAATACAATAAGTAGATATTACATTGATGAAAATTTAGGGTTGTTACAAACCCAGTCCAGCATTCCCGCACCAAACACATTGTTGTCCGTTACTATTTCATCAAGGAATAAGTTGAAAAGGTATAGCTGAATTATACTTTGTCAGAACTGAATACCAGTTAGCCGACATGTTTACAAAAGCTCTTTCAAAAGAAAGGTTTGAGTACCTTGTTGGACGTTTGACTCCAGTGGAGGTTCTGGCAAATGAATCTGCTTGATTTCATCGACTTGTAAATATTTTTGAAAAAATAAAAATACAAAAATATAAAACCTATAAAATAAAATACTAAATTATAAAATTTCAAAAAAATACAAAATCAAAAAAAATATTCTAAAATGGATCTTCTTGACATGTCTCTTGGAATCAATAATATTTACGTACCTAGAAATATCGATTAACATTGACACATGTGTGTAAATAAAGTTCGAGCAAGAGTTCAAACGTTTTAAAACATGTCATTTCTAATTTTTCTTTATGGCCTGTAATCACTCTTAGATTACACCCGGACCCCAAAGACAAAGGAGAGTGTACGCACTGATCATTAGCTTTATAAGAAAAGTCTTCTAACAAGTGATTTTTTGAAAAAGTTGAACACAATCTTTCAAGAATGCGTTTAATGACACATTTTCACAAAAAGTGATTTCATAAATGGTATCTTTCTAAAATTGTATCTTAAACACTCTCTTCCTCGCGGAACTTTCAAAAGTGGATACATCATGACACGACAATTTTTATGTATTCAAAACATTTAACATTTTTCAAGTGGTGTCTTAGCATAATTTTTGTAAAAAAATTACATAATGACAAATTTCATCCGCGGTATCTTTCAAAATGTTGTGCTAGACATTCTAATTTTTTTAATAACATAAGTGGTAATTAATGACCTAATTGTTTTTGAAGAGTGTGGATATATCAATAAACGCGCCAGCGATCGAAGCTACATCCGGTCTAGAGAAATCGAAAATCGCGCCAGTGGCCTAGTGACCATCCGTTCTTGATATAAACATACTATGCTATAACTTGCTTTCTTAAATGTGTTATAAGATCATCCAGTGTCTGAGCACAAATTTTCAATAATTTTTCCATGACATTCTATAATCTTCTAAAATTATGTGCGCAACACTGTCTCACCCTCAATTTTATATCTAATTTACAAATTGATGTCATTTTTCAAATAAATGGTGTCATACATGTATAACATTGAGGTGGAGCAATAGAAATATGTTCCATTAATTTATGCTTCAACATTTTTCCCTATGAATTTTTTCATGACAAATTTTAATTAACTGGTATTCCAAATACTAAGAGGTTTATTATTTTAAATAAGTGGAGAAAATGTGATTAAAATATAACCTAGAAAAATAATAAGTGATCTAAGATAACTCAAGAGTTTGTGACTTCACTCTTACCCACATGGGTGAAATACATTCAAATATCGATGCACGTGTGTAGGGGGGGTTTTCAAAAGATGAAACTCTTAAAGTGTCAAACTTTTTGATATTTATCAAACAATTTGATTGATTTTCAAATGGTTCTATGGTGATGATCAAATACCCGACAACCAACTAATTCACTACGATTCTGAAGTCATAAGGTGGTTAAAGTTAGGTATTGTCCTATGATCCAACCAGAACCGGATGGATCTACCTAAGGACACTTCATAGTTAAAAATAGGAGTCCGTAGGTATGATGTGAAGAAGAATGACAAAAGGGAATAATCTTGACTAAGGCATGAGCTAACACTGAAACAATCATAACAAGGTGTTAGTATGGACGTCTTGGTAAACATCAAAGTGGTTGAAGAATGAAAAAGAAAATTTATGATAATGGGTGTAAAGAAAGAAGCCCTCCATACAACTTAGGCAGAAACTGGGTCAATACATATTCTATCAGTCTTGAAAAAGATGAACTCTAGTTTTGAAGAAAGACATCATGGACCCAGTGATGCACTGCACAACCCTTCCCAACCATTCAAGTTTCTCTCAAAAGATTCTTGTCTCATTTGTCACAGAGATTTACATGACTTCTATTGACTTCTCACTCTGAGAATGTTGATATTGAAAAGGTGGCAATCTGCTTCAGCCTCCGATCACTAAAACCAAAACGCACAAATTGAGTCTAGATCCAAAGAGATCAAAAATAAATCTCATTAGGACACATGAACGATAAATACTTATTGAACACAAATAAGTTCACAAGTGATAACAAGAGTCCTATGCATTATCCTTTTTATCTTGCCAGAACATTCAGAGTGATACTTTGACAGTGACGATTGGAAATCCTTTCAATGTCAACATCAAACAACACTACGGTAGGTGACTTGGAAGATTCTATAAGAATCAAACTTGTGCTAACTGGAAATCCAATGTGATCCAGGTATTTGTGACGAGAAACACCTAAAATTGTTGTTGCTTACTTCATAGTTTGCATCAATGATTCACCTATATCCTTTGTTATCCTAACTTGCAATATAGAAATAGTTGTAGAATATCGAAAATCTTCTTTAGCGTCTCCAAATGTGGCAACTCTAGATAAACCACACTTTCAGTTAGAAAACCTGTTAAGGAGATTCAATCATGAATTGAATCCTCATGACGCAGGAACAATTTTATTCTGTGAAACGGTTCTCATGGCACAGGATGTTAACGTTACCAAACTTCGACAAATGATCAAGACATCTGTCGATATCTGTTGTTTATTGCTAACCCGTATAGATACAATATTTGACGATGGAGTAACTACCTCATTCTAGCATCGTCAGACTTATTATCACATGCTCATACTCAAGCTTCAAAGACATACTATTGGCATAAAAGTTCAAGAAATTAAGAAAGCTCATAACAAAGACCTTCCTTATTATTCAAAGGACAATTGGTACATCAAGAGAGATTGTTAGCTTTCAAGATGATGTAAAGTATGAGCATGTTGGTCCAAAGTACAAGGAGATTCAAGGATGATGACATCAAATATTTAATACTTTTTGGAATCAAATTCCCTATCAAAATGCGTGTAATTATCACATAAATGCCTAAAAATGGTACTTAATCACTTATTTCTTGTTTTCAGGAAGCAATTGAGCATTTGTGCAAGAAACATGGGATTTGGACCCAAAAACAAGTAAATATGGATTTTTCAAGACATTTTACGGCGTAACCACCTCGTAAAGGTTATGCCGTAACATAATTAAGGCAAGAATGGTCATCACTAAGGTTACAGCGTAATCACTTGCAAAGTTTACGCCGTAACACATCTCATTATGGAATGATGAGTCATCTGAGTTAGCTTTACGACGTAACAAGGCGCTGAATTTACGTCATGACATCAAATTTGCCTACGATAAAAAAACCCACATTAGCATGATTATGGCGTAACCACACACAAAGGTTACGCTATAACAAGTTCGAAAAGTATAAATAGAGCCCTAATTCTGCATATTCATCATCAACCCTTCTACCACAACATTAGGGGCGAACCTAGCTTCCAAAGGTCAAAGAAATCCATCTGAAGTCCAAGGGAGAAATCACTTTACTTACTTTTGTATTTAATCATTCATAAACGAATCCTATAAGAATTATATACTTTTGATCAATGAATCCCTCCATTATTTCTTACTCGTCTATTACCATGAGTGGCTAAGCACTTCTAGTGCTGGCCTAGTTATGTAATTACTAATGTATTGATTAATGTTTCCTTTTTAATTATCGTTTTATGAGATATCCTTATAGCTTGTCATAGATCCCTATGTTTTGGAAATATTTAAAGGTAGTTTGGATCTGGTTAGTCCTTTTGTTAGGCAACTGTTGAACTTAGGATTACAAAGGTACTAGGATAAGTTGGAATCTATCCTAATGTAGGAATTGATCTAATCACCGCCTTAAATACCCTAAATACTTAAAGAAGCGCATGAACTCTTTTAGAGAGGGTTAATAATCTATTTAAGTTATAGACAAGTCTTTTGGATTGTTGGTACTTAATAGCTATGATTCGTTTAAAATCAACACACGTATTAATAAAATATAATATGATAGAAAATTACCAAATTACCCTTGAGGACAAAGGTAAAAAGGAAAATCTTCACAAATATATATAATATAATACGTATATTAACCGGGAAGTATGATTCCCTGGTCGTTATTCCCCAATGATTTGTGAAATTGAAACCACGATTGTTGTTCGGACAATGATTTGAATTGGAAACAAAGATTAATTTGATTATCTACTTCTATAAATTAAAATAAGCAAATGATAACAATTAAGTACGAAAACAAATAACGGGAAATTAAACTTTAACTAAAAATGCAAAACGGGAACCCTAAACGGCAGTTAAAAACCCTAAATTTCCAAATTTAAACCTAAAATGAATTTTTCTTTTTAAATAGACTCTAATTGACTAAAAAGTAAGTTTAAAGAAAACTAGAACAAAAACGGAGTTGAAATGAGCTTAAAAACACGAAAAATGTAAACGGGAACGAATCCCGTTCTTTAAAAAATGAAATTTTGCAATTTAAACCCTACGAAAGCAAAACTAATTTTCCTAGAAACTTTACAATAAAAGAAAATTTTCTAAAAAAGATTTATATTTTTTTGATTAATTTTCAATTTTTTATGATTTTTTAAAGTTTTTAACAAAAATAAATGTTTAAAAATACTAAACTAATTATAAAAATTCTAAAAAATACAGAAAATAGCTTGAACTAAATAGAACCTAGGAAAAATAAGCTTAACTACACAGCTTATCGAATAAGCTGTGTAATAAGCTATAACAGCTTAACAAGCTAATAAGGGAAAACGTATACTAATAATAAATTTTGCAAAGGTATAATGAAAAAGTCCCCAGGGCACGATGGTAGTGGTGTGTGGTGTGAGTTGTTTATAAGGGTTGAGGGTGTTGAGGTCGGGGGTTCGAGTCTTGCTCACCCCCGATTTCCACCTTCCCCTTTTTTTTATTTTTGAAAACTTATAAAAGCAAAGTTGTAAATAAGCTAAAAATAAGCACTTTTAATAAAAGAAACTTTTTATGAAAAGCCCTAAATAAGCTGTTAAACAGCTTAAAACTAGACAGTTACTACTTAACTTAATTTTTGGAGTTTTTCTTAAACTAAATAAGCTAGAAGACTAAATAAGCTAAAGTTAAGACTGAATAAGCTATAATATGCTAAACTTAAGCTAATGAGCTAAACAGAACTAAAAATAAGCAAGCAATAAGCTAGAAGACTAAATAAGCTCTTTTATTGAAACTAATAACCAAACAGACCCTATAGGGATCTTTGAGCTTAATTTTTAATAAGCTCTTGGATCCTTGTGGGAATCTGACTTATGCAGGCTTATACTACAGCTAATAAGCTACCTAAATCTACTTTTAAAAATTATTTTGAAAACTAAGTGCTTAATGAAAAAGCTAAATGAAATTAGCCTAGAAACTCATAATGTTCTGAGTTTGCTTTGGATTTGAAAAGACAAAGTTCACTTTTGCAGCTTAAAAACAGATAATCTTATGATCTTATTTTGAAAATCCAAATTGAAAAGGATGATTTATGACTTAAGGACAGTTTATTCTATGAATATTAAATATTAATAACTTTAATTACACTCTGAAAATTAAGCTAGAAAATATACTTATGCATTTTTATCTATCTGCTTGCAGTTAGCAACATAAAAGATCAAACTTAAATACTCTTAATGCAGACTTATTAGGCCTAATCTAGCTCCTATTTGACACCATACTAGAGGATATAATGGTAATAATAACACTAAACACTATAAATCTATAAATGATTCTGAGACAGATAACAAACTCACAGATACATTTAACAAATAGATAACTACAAGAAATCTTACTACACCTAATCAAACTAATAAATCCTTCACTTATAAACCAAAGTTTGGAATTTAAATTGAAATTAAAGGATCAAAGGCATCAAACAGTATTAACTTATAGTTAATACTGCATGTACCAAACACCCACTTATTTCACTTAAAACCATCTTAAGCTTATAAATTGAGCTCAATTGAACAAAGTTTGAATACCATATTATAACTAACTTATATTCACCTTAATAAAGCTATAACAACCAACAAATAAGCCAGAATCTAACAGCTACTTATTATGCTAATATTTTTTTTAGCTTTTATGACAGATTTGAGATAAAATGAAGCAAACTATGATTTAAGCTATATTAATCAAAAACAGATAATCAAACTTATTCAAATAGCATAAAAAGATAGAAATAATCACTAATAAGCTAGAAATAAGAAAAAGTTAAGCACTATTAAGCTAGGAAATTAAGACAGAAAAAGAAATAAGAAACTTACCCAAGCCTTAGCTAAACAAAGGCAAATCAATGCTCAAATGAGCCGTCTACAAGCTCTAGCTTATTAATGATAAGCTAGTAAAAGTCCCATAAGCTCTTCCATTGTAAGCTTATCATCCAAAAGCTCAAAATCCATTAAGTAATGGTAATTGTCTGATTTTAAAGGTTTAAATAGATTAAATTTTTATTATTAGCTCAATTTGAGCTTAGAGACTCAAAGAGCTTATAAGGAGCTTATGAGAGCTTGTGAAACAGTAATCATGAGTATGAGGATTTGTAAAAGCTTAATAGTGAAACAATATTAAGTAAAAGTGAAAAAATGATTTCATTAATAGAGAACAGATTACAATACTTGGAAATGAAGATTACAAAAACTTTTTAATAAGAAAAATTACATTTTAAGTAAAATGATTACAAAAGCTACTTAAGAAAACTTAAGAAAAAAAATGTAGAAAAGAAGATATCATCTGTGTGAGTGAGGGGGTCTTTATATAGCACTTGAAAGAAGTTTCTAGGTGTCTAGTCTGTTACACGCTCCATTTCATCCTATCCCTTCCTTCCTTTCAATCATTGAAAGCCATCTTTGAGCCGTTGGATTAGATTGAGGAGCACATGGATTGCCAGTGTGGAATTTCGTGTGTCAGGCCTTGTGTGCTTCTTTTGTACTCATTATAGTGCAAATTATCCATTCCCCTTGTGTTTCTTTTCATGCTCACGTGTACTATCTTGTGGGGATTGACCAATAGGGGATGACGATTTTGATGCTGACTTGTACCTTATCACTTGAATTGTCTTGCCACCTCATTAATTGGAAATTACCCCTTGATTTGAGAGAGTTAAACGCTGAGGGAGACGATGAAAAGTAACTAGGGATTTACCCGCGTAATTTTAAACAAAAGGGGTTGGGGTTTGACTCAGGTGAAATGGGGTTTGACCCTGGGCTTTTGGTTATAAAAAAGTTATTGGGCGTAGAGGGCTAATGCTGTCGGAGCGACTCGGTTTAGAGGTTATATAATAAAGAGCTCCGGAATTATAGGCTATATTAAGAGTCAAGGCCCACAAGAACAGCGTTCTCACCAGAGCTTGTTAACATGTGTTGTATTATATTAATGAAGCCCCCCGTCTCCACTACTCACACACCCCCGTTTTCGGCGCTGATCCCTTCTAGGGCCACCTCCCCTTTCTTTTGCAATAACACTTTGGTTCTGCATCCTTTCGTCGGAGTCTGATTTCCGGTTTTTTGGTGTTTTGTGTCATTTTAGTGGTTGTCTAATGTTGACAAGGGTTTGAACTTTTGCTGACCTTGGATAGGCATTCTAGCCGGATCTTGTATTCTCTTTCCTTTCAAGTGTCGTGATTCTCTTTGATTGTCAGGCTTTTTGCACATTTTCTTGTGAATTTTTGCCAAATATTCGTACCTACACAATCACAAAGACAAAACAAGCTATATACAAGCATTTTAAGCACAATTTTGTCTTTTATGGGTTATTTTTGATATAAAACGGATATGTTTTTTCACACATATCAAGCTACAACAAAGATACCTTAACATCGAGACTTTCGAGCAATTGGGATCCATGGAAGTATAGGACAGACCTCGAACGTCATTCGGATCTGTTAATTTTAGAACACTAAAAAACGATACTTAGACTTTGCACTAGGAAACATGTCATATACAGTAGTAATGAAGTAACTAGGTTAGCACGCTTTTCTCCTTATAGTCTTCTTCTCAATTTACTTTTTCGCATTTACTTTCTGTCTTAATTCTAAAAATTATTCATAACCATTTTCAAACCTGTAACATTTCAAATTATAACTAATATAAACTTAGCTCTTGGGACGACCTCGGATTTACCAATCCTACATTACTTACGACCGAGTTCTTTGCCCGTTAGTGCGTGTAGATATCGGTGAATGAGTTTTTATAAATTTAAAACTTGTTAAATTATTTCTTAAAAGAAAATACGCATCAAGTTTTGGCGCCGCTGCCGGAAAGCTAAAAAAATATTATTTATAATTTGATTTCTTTTCTAAATATTTCTTTTAGGAGGCATGATGGGAGGAATTGACATCAGTACTCTCACCTTGGAGCAATACTTCAGGATGATTCATGAAAACCATGCACTGGGCATGGTTAATGAAGAACGTAGAAGGACAATGGAAAAGGACACTAAGGACATGACAATTGTCGAGTACATAAAATACGAAACAAAGATAAAAAGGCAATCGTGGAGAGATTCTCAATCACATTTTCTAACAAAATATGATAGTTGGGATGTTGCCTCTTTTCACCTTGAAGAAAATAAAACTTTGGACTACCTTTATTATACTGACAATGCTAAAATCGACGCTTATTACGACTTACCACCTTTGCTCCCTTGTTTTAAACATATCCAACCATACACTCAATGTAAGAATAAATCCTATAATGCGGAGCTCGATGAAGAAATTAATTACATATCTTATGGGGAATCAGTGATGAGCAAACAAGGTATAATTGATAACACCGATGCACCTGATGTGCCTAACCTTGAACCCCATGACGAAGGAATAAGCAGTGATGATGATGTTGATGAGTAGTTTGTCACTAAGATGGAAGAACACATAAAAGAGGGAAAACAAGGAAGATGCATTGATTAATATCATGAAGTCATTAGTAGAATAATGTAAGACAGTTTACAAGAGTAGGCAGATTAAAACATCTGAAACTGATACAGTTCTTGAAGCATCCTTTATGTTTAGTAATGACACTATAGAAGAAGATAGCCATCCTTCAAGAACTCTGCCATGCCAATTGCATCCTAAGGAGTAAGCCCAGGAAGTTTTTCCCTTCCCTGCATAATCGGCAGTTTTAATTTATATGCTATGACAGACTTAGGAACATGTGTTAATATTATGCCCAATTCAGATTTTGAATACCTGAAACTAACTAATCTTAAGAAAATTGATATATTAGTTGGAATGGCCAATATGACACCGCAAGCACCATTAGGAACCGTGGAGAATGTACTTGTTAAGATTGATAAATTTGTTTTCCCGTGCGATTTTGTTGTTATTGATATGCCGAGAATCCTTGGTGAAATGATGATCCTGGGCAAACCTTTTCTCGCAACAATTCATGCTCAAATTAATGTTTTCAACGGGGAAATTTCATTTGAGATTGGTGAGGATAGGGTCAAGTTTGATGTAAACAGAAACTCCCACCACTCTAGCGCCACCCTTGAAAACGTTTACATGGCAACTGAGAAAGAATCCTTTAACCCCTTCGAAATAGAAGATGATATATTTTCATATGAATCTCCTGCATGTTTATGACTTGAGCAAAACACTAGAATTCACACTAATAGTGATATTGAAACCATTGATTCACCTAGCAACATGCAGGAGACCAGTGAAAGGTGTGCCGACCATCAACTAGATAATAAAAGGGACACATCAAGATGGCATGTGTGTAAACCTGTTTGAGTATTTTATGATAATGGTAGTGGCGAGGATTGCAGAATTTAGCCTACATGCAATCCCGACTTAAGCTTTTGTAGTGGATATGAAGCTGTTTATGGAAAAGGTGAGCATGGAATGCTCAACAATGGGTATGTTTTTTAGATCATGAGAGACGTAATGTTAAAGGGAGTTGTATGAAATTTGTAGATTTTCTTCATGTACGTTACGGAAATAAAAAAATTGATGATACAACTCGGGAATGAAGATACTATGAATGGGTTACTCAGAACTATAAGTTTGATATTGACAGGATCCCGTCTATAACAACGACATTACATCCGAGTAATATACATTGTCCAACACCACCATTATTACAGAAATCTCCACAGGATGATTGGCACACCAAAAACTACACTACCTATAACATAGGAAGCTCTTCTGATCAAAGCATGCCTATAACTACTAGGGATAACATCGACCCATTCCCACAAAAACATCCCAAAATTAATTTAGGAGAATCACTGCAAAACCAATTAAGCCACGTCCTTGTGATTATTCATTTAAAGAATGGTTAAAAGTTAAGATTGGGCATACTAGCATAGAAAATTCTGATCAGGAAAGAGTATTGAACGGATAGGTACTAGATAGCTTTGATGTCGAGGCTGACTACGCTAAGATGTTTGCTAACCCCTACTCAAGAAGATTCGATGAATATAAGCGAATATTCATCAATAAGGTAGAACAATAATCGAATGAATATGAATTAAGGATAAGGAAGAAAGGATATGTTCTAGATGATGTATAGGAAAAATGTGAACAAAACCACGGGGGTACAACATATGCATGGCGCGATGAAGGACATGAGGAAGAAGAACTTTGGAAATGTGGGATTGAGAAAGCCGGATATGCGCCTCCTATAGTAAATATAGAAACCTTCAAAGTAAAAAGGTACTCTTTTACGGGAGGAAGAAGTTTTATCTGCATTACCAAACAATTTGATGATGCTTTACCTTTAGGAAGAGTAACTTGGTCACAATTTTCTAGAACGATTTGAAAAGAATTAGACACTGATAAGAGTGCCAAAGGAGCAACATAGAATGGGCGTGAGTCTAACTTAAAGACTCGTTAATAAACAAAAGTGCTTGTCAGGAGACAACCTGTCTTTTTATCAATAAACTTATTTTAGTTGGTTTGTATGTTTCTCACTTTATTTTGTAGGATCTTTCAGCAAGGAAGTAAAATTTGATGTCATCTCGACTCATAATCATGTGGTTTGAATACTGCTACAAGCAACATTTATGACGTAACCATAACTGTTACGCTGTAATCATTAAAGCTACGGCGTAACCTACTTCTGTTTTACGCCATAACAAGTTTTAAAAAAACCACATGATTACTCCGTAACTACTAAGGTTATGCCGTAATCTCTTTCTAAACATCGTTCAAAAATAAGTTTAAATTAATTAAAAAACCGTGTATATTTTAAATGAACTTTGTGGGCATGTTCTCTGGAAACCCTCACGAGACTTCACTCGTCCACGTGGGCCACCAAGTGGTTTAAAATGCTTTTTGTATTAGTTAGTTTTCTTGTACATTTTTTTTGTAAGCATTTAATGCATTTAGGTTTGTTTAGTGATTTCAGGGGAAACGAGGTTGCTTGAGAGGCGGTTAAATAGGAATTCATCCCATGTCACCATCATATGAAGCTTAGAGCAATACTCAAGGAGTTTCTTGTTCTAATTCTACTTTTTTTTTACTTTTCATTTCTTTTATTATACAATAGGGACATTGATGTGTCGTTGTGTGGTGTATATTTTTATGATTCAAGTTTTAAATTTATATTTTTCTGACTTAACCAAAAACAACACTTTAACAAGCAGTGTACCCGGTCGGTGGTAGATTCGTGGTAAGTAGGGTGTCAAACACTTGAAGCGAGGTTAAATCTCTCAATTTATTAATATTTTGGTTATCTAATCTAGGTTAATCTAATCTAAGTCAAACCTATGCTAATCCTATGTTAGTTCTAATCCTAATTCTAACAGGTAAAAAGGGGGGTTTTCAGCTTGAGAGACTGGCACGGGTTTGGTGGTGACTACAATCAATTCAAGACATTTTAACCTACCTAAGCAAATTAGAAGATAAAAGAGCGGTCAAGCCTTATAATAGAAAACTGTATTAGTCATCATTAATCCGATTAGAAGTTGGTTTGTTTATTCAGTGCAATGATTACTTATCTCGAAGTGGCATAGCATCCTTAGACTTAGGCGAGACTTCATCCTAAGACCTAGACACATTAATTATGTCACAATTAAAGCATCCACATAAAGCATCCTTATTTGCTGATTATAATCTATCTTAGGGATTAAAGCATGGTGATCTTGTTAAACCATAGCTCATAGAGAGTTTACCCATTTACCGCTTAATGACAATTCATACTCTAGTAGTCCACTTGTCTAAATGGAATTAGAACATTATTTGTTGAATTATCTAGATTCACCTACTAGTCAACATGTTTAATAAACCAAAGGCAATATCCATTAACTAGTTAAGCCAGAAGCGTATCCTTAACACGGATTTAGAAGTACAATATTTGTGATCCTATGATTCTAGATGTATAAATTACTATATAGAGAGTCATCCCAGCATCTAGATTACTTGGTCCGTATCACTAGATCCAGTTGAATGATGGGTCGTGTTAGATAATAGAAAAAGACTCGGTCACCCCGTGTATTTTACTGTTTTATATAGCTCGTAGTTTTATAGTTATTAGTACGTTTTTCGGTTTTAAGTCGGGTTCAAATACCCGGTATATTGTATGTTCTATATATAGTCTCTTCCCACTTTGGAAGAGATAAGTTA
>BQNB010027192.1:0-57854 GCA_026074375.1 Tanacetum coccineum | reverse complement strand
ATTCAAGAAGGTGTTGCACAAAAAATTTTGAGAAGGTCTTGCATAAAATTTTCTTGTCATAAGTAATAAATTCGCGCCATAGACATTTTTTGAGCTAAGTTAAAGTTGACTTATAAAAAAGAAAGCAACATAAATATTATTGGGGGGTTTCACGTATTAGAAAGAGACTAAAGCTCGAAAAAATATACTTCATGACTTAAAATTATGTGTGATCCGTGACACACTTAGCTCACATGTAGGTCCGTCCATGTTGCCGCTATGGCCCTTGCATGGTCTCAATCTCAATTTTCATAATTGTTTGACTTTTAATCTCCCTTGAATCGTCAATTATGGCCTAAAAAAGTTTGACAAAAAATTGAACACTTTACACAACTTGATGCTGTAATAGTGAAATGTTGATTGAATATAAATAACAAATGGTCATGGCTCATGTTATTTGTACCCCTGAAAAGCCGTTTGTACCCCCCCTGTTTTTTTCGGATTTTTTTTTTTTTTTTTTTTTTTAATTTTGTTTATATTATAAAACGGTGAAATGCAGAATGCGGAACGAAAATTATAAAGTTTAACAGGTCAAAAGTATGAAACTGTTAAAACTTACGGAACAGAAACTGATAAAAAACTGCGCTGCACTGTAAACTAGGAGACAAAAAGTACAAAAAATACGAAACATTTGTACTTTATGGTGGGCCAGAGGTACCAATAGTAGCAATTTGAAAAAGATGGTTCATTTAATGAGGTAGAGTGTCTATGCATTAAATATCTGTAACTTTATGCAGATCCCAAAATGCTACCAACGAATAGAATGTGGTTAACATGTTCACTATCTAATTTTCGCATTAAGTTTTGATACACCACTCATATAAATATTTGAGTCATTAATGCGTGTTTTCTTCATATATTTTTTAAATAACAAATCATAAATTCGTTTCACAAGTGCCTCATTACAATACTAGTTTTGAAATTATATTTATATAGTCACTTGGTTGATTTACAAATTTTCTAATACATTTTCAAATTATGTTGAACCATAGCTAGTGGTATTTGAAAATAAGAATAAGAATATATACACACGATATAAAAATTAAGATCAGAAAAGTTATATTCAAATTTGTCTGTGTTTTCGAGTTGAGCTTCTCCAATTGGGCTAGGAAATAGTCCCATTCGTGCATATATATATATACATTTCCTGCATAGACTTTAGAAATGTACATAATATATTATTCGACATTTTGTTGTGTTTTTATATCTATTTAACCATTAAATATATCACGAATACGTAGCGGAAAACATAAACACGTATAGAATATGTAATTAACAAAGGGATCAAGAAGTGTGTACCTTTTAGCAATAAATGAAACCACCTTCTTAAATATACGCGTGTGTATAAATAGAATACCACGCAAACTAATAAAATTATCAAAGTAGATAACCTCTATGGTGTGCATACACTACACGTCACCGAGATACGTTAGGATGCTAGTCCTTTCTTCACGAATAAACAACTCAACACTTTGTTCTTGTTTTGTTCTTATATTAAATCAGTTGATATCCCAAACGGTTTATATTCAGTCGAACATAACCAATAATAAGGAAAAAGGATGACAGTCATTTATTCCAAGGGTATAGATACATGCATACGTGAGATGCACATACATGGAATTCACATGGATGACTTTTTCTATGTTTTAATTTAGCGTCGAATGGAATATCGTATATCACACGATTTATGAATTTAGGATGTGTTTATATAGTCTCCAAACTTGTTCTCCAAGTTAGACTATAACACCTCCTTAATTTTCATAAATCGCCACTCTCCTCCCTTGTACTTCTTAAGTTTGACCGGTCACAACCAACACCCCACAGGTTTGGTTTTTCTACTAACAAGTCCTTCACTTGTTAATATCTGTTAATTATTATCAGACGTCTAACGTTATAATTAACGACCATTTAATATTTCGTGAAACATATTAATATAATTAATATACAATAAATATATTAATTACATTAATAAACGTATCCTCTGTGTATACGTGTGTGCCCCCATAGGCTCACATATTTCCAGCCGTATATTTATTTATGATATGGACATATCCCAACAAACTTAACACACGACTACCCTAAACTTCGAAATAGGCTAGTATAGAGACTGAACTCGTAACACATACCATCTTCAAAAATTAAAACCAATGAAAGTCATCGCATATTAGGATCCCACAACTACCACATAACCACCGTGACAAAGCATGTTCCGATCAACCTCCACTCGTAAACCACCACCACAAACATGAAAATGAAAATGCGCCAAGAATGCATGCGTCTAGAATGTGCTCATGCTTGCCATTTTGATTTCGATTTTTAGTTATAGCGCGTTTGTGATTTGGACTTACATTTAAACGCATCACATCTTGTTTTTCAAGTGAACATTTTTGTTTTGGCGCGTTTTGATTTGAAGTAAGACATAAACGCATCAATTTTTTTATGTACACATTTTTATTTTTAGCACCTTTTAGATCTAGAATCAATAGAAAACACATCACCTTTTTGAATGTATGTGACGACATAAAGTTATAGCGCATTTTGATTTAGCGCGTTTTGTTTTGATTTGGACTAAAAAATAAACGCACTAGCTTTTGGTTTTTGTGTAAAATTTGTTGGTATTGGCGCGTTTTAGATAAAAAATAAATGAAAAAGCATAACTTTTTTTTATTATGGGAAGATATCTAGTTTCGGCGCGTTTTGATGTCATTTTGATCTGACAGTAGCGAGGCGTTTTGAAAATAAAAACGCGCCCATGATTTGATTTTTGTATTAAACGGCGCATTTGAAATAAATTAGTTTGTTTTTTAGTAGTTTTTGATTTTTTTTGGCGCATTATAGTATAAGAAACGCACGTTTTAATACGTGGATAAACAGGGTTTGTTGATTTCTCTGATCAAATGGACTAAATTTTTTAGACAATTTTTGTAAACTAGAAACTCGCGGTCTGTTTTGGAAAAAGCATCGTACTAATGGTTCATTTCAGTAATTTCCTCTAAGTTTTTTGGGTAAGAGGTGATTAGAAAAAAAATAAGCAAAATTTAATCTGCTTGTCACTTTCAGTTTGTGTACTTTGGACAAAGATGTGAGTGATACTTATAATATTCAATTGTTGATAGTTGTTTGATCAGTTAGGAAGGCAACCATGGATTATAGCCATCGAAAATGATGTTTGATAAAATTAAATGTATTTATGTATTAAATGGAAAAGCTCAAACAAATCTTTGAGCTTCTTCCATGGAATCATCAACAATAAAAGTATCCAAAGGCACTTACATAATGGTGTTGCCCAAGATGAAACAACTTCTTTAATAAACATACAAGTAAGCAAATAACACGTAACTTTATCATTTGTCTGAAAGAGCAGAATTTTATGATTTATTTATCAAAATACAGAAATAGTGATCAAGGAAAAGATTGTTCTAAATATGTTCGCCACTTATCAATCAATGCCAACTCATCTGGATACAATCTTGGTAGTTCGCGATCTTGAAGTGTGTTAATTATCTGTGAAGTCTGATCGAGAAGTTGGGATGCAACACTTAGACTCCTTTTTCACTTTCATGTTTGTGTGGCATTTCATAGCAATGACTTGAGGTAACTTGGTGAGACAAGCAACCAATATATCATATATCATTGATAATAATTCCTCTTGGCTAACCTCGTCAATGTTGGTGTGGTTGGAAACCAGCATTGATTTAGTAACATGATATAATGAGTTGGAAGAAAAAGACCTACAGATTGCATCATCAATTGTGTTTCGAATATCTATACTTTCTATCTCAGTGACCATGTTATTAGCCGTGTATTTTAACCATTGCAGAGTCAGTCCTGCTCCATTAATATTAGTCGCGTTTTTCAACTTGATTCCTAACCATTTGTGGTAGATTTCAACTTCTAACCACAACATTTAGCTATGTTTTGAATGGTTGCCAAGTCATTTCTAACATTGAGATTTTCTTCCACAAGTGTGACATATCCAAGACCTACACCCACACTACTTAGCAAGCTATAAACTACGCTGTTTTGGATGGCAGGAAGAGAAATGGCGATAGCAGTGTGGGTTACCACACTTAAGCTCTAGCAATTAAGATATTCTACTGAAGTAAAGCTCCAGTTAATGGCTCTAGCAATTAAAAATGTCAGTTGGTTCTAACATGTCGAACCAATCACAGCTGGTGTTAGAATAGAAAAGAATAACAGAGGTAGCAGAATAGGGGTCCGGGCGTCCGGCGCGGAAGATGAAAGATCAAAATCAGGGTCGCAAAAGGGTGATTAGTATGGATCATATATGAGGGTCATGTCAGGTTGACCCACAGACGTCTTCTACATTCATAAAATATTACTACAGAGACCATATTGTTACTAATAGAAGTTTTAGGGACAAAACAATCTTAGTGAGTTGACACATTGTA
Source organism: Tanacetum coccineum (assembly GCA_026074375.1). NCBI lineage: Eukaryota > Viridiplantae > Streptophyta > Magnoliopsida > Asterales > Asteraceae > Tanacetum > Tanacetum coccineum. The sequence goes on along the minus strand of BQNB010027192.1, from coordinate 53,403 downwards.
AGCAAAAAAAGAAATACTTTGGGTGAACATGTTCGACATTTTGGCCCGTTTCCCTTTATTTAAACTATTTTATTTTACTAGTTAGAAATAAACCACAACGCAAATCAGCCCATCGCGTCTATGAATCAATAATACAGCAGTTTGCCACATACCTGACCCCTTTCAATAAAAAGAACGAGATTTCTAGAATTAGCAACCCAATCTACAAATATATCATGTGAAACTCCCACTTCTAAACTAGCCATAAATGCTAGAACGATCTGTATAAGAAGTTCAGTCAGTGCCAAAATAAACGCAATTCAATAATAACATGTGCACTAAACATGTTAACCTCCAAATTAGAAGTTTCACTTACCTTCGGGCCATCTGGGACAATTTCTAGATCATTCTCACTGATCAAAAGAGTAACATGTCCGCAATTAAATGCATAAATTCCAAATTATGGTATTGAGTGTAAAATCATAGTCACTGAAGTAAATCCAAACTAATAGACTCTAATCTAGATATCAGATTAAAAGTTCTTACTTCAGAAGGAAGGCATTATCACGAGTGTGTGCATAATAGTTTGCGATTGAATCGCTCATCCACTTGAGGAAGCTCTTGACGATACATATGGTATTAAAAAAAGTACAGCAACATTAAAGATATTCATGGTATTAAAAAAAAGTACAAAAATATCTAAGTCTTTATAGTACTCTAAAAAAAAGTTGAAACATAAAATATGCAGACTAACTTGTTCAAGTATCAAAAGCAACTCGAATACTCGTCCAGGTCCAGCAGTATCCACATGCAACAATATGTTCCACATGATTTTGCCTTAAACTCACACACAAACTGACACACAATTAACGTACTTATATACTACACATATGACACAACGTCACATTGTTAACTTACACACGACACAGTGAGACTGACACACGTCACAAACAAGCCTGAAAGAATCAGTGGGAGAGCTTATGACTATAAAAGTGACATCTGGATTTTAGGACTGGTGATCCTTCGAGTGTACCATATGATGTTTTTCATATATACAAATTGAAGATCAACAAGTCTTGCCAAGTTTCTATGAGCTATTAGATGCTATCGTCTCAAAGACACCACCTTCAGCACCAACCGATCAGTTTTCACCAGAGTTCTGTTCGTTTGTCTCTTCCTGGTAAGTTGAAGTTAGAGTTTTAGCTCTTATAAGTTTATACTTCAACCATAGGTTATCTAAATCTTCTAAGGGGCAGTTCTTTATGCGCAAATGAGATATAAGGTTGTGTGAACATCATGTCTATTCTTTTTGGTATTGGGTGTTCTTATCCTTAATATAACTTTGATCTTACTGTTTTTATGAATATACAGCGTAAAGAAAGACCCTAAGAATAGATATGACACAACGTCACATTGTTAACTTACACACGACACAGTGAGACTGACACACGTCACAAACAAGCCTGAAAGAATCAGTGGGAGAGCTTATGACTATAAAAGTGACATCTGGATTTTAGGACTGGTGATCCTTCGAGTGTACCATATGATGTTTTCATATATATAAATTGAAGATCAACAAGTCTTGCCAAGTTTCTATGAGCTATTAGATGCTATCGTCTCAAAGACACCACCTTCAGCACCAACCGATCAGTTTTCACCAGAGTTCTGTTCGTTTGTCTCTTCCTGGTAAGTTGAAGTTAGAGTTTTAGCTCTTATAAGTTTATACTTCAACCATAGGTTATCTAAATCTTCTAAGGGGCAGTTCTTTATGCGCAAATGAGATATAAGGTTGTGTGAACATCATGTCTATTCTTTTTGGTATTGGGTGTTCTTATCCTTAATATAACTTTGATCTTACTGTTTTTATGAATATACAGCGTAAAGAAAGACCCTAAGAATAGATCATCGGCTCTAGACCTTTTGGTTAGCATAAATTCTCCGTGGCAACTTTAATAATTATGCGTTTAGAGGTGGCAGTTTTGACCCATTTACTGAGCGTCAAAACTATAAAATCATTATATTCAAATGTTTAGGTATCATTGTAAAAGAATTCTTATCGTGATCATATGATTATTGATTAACAAACAAGCATACTACTTGACATTCATCTTCTTACCCATTTCTTGATATTCTTTATAGCTTTATTTAAAAGCAGCTTGCGCTTATCAGCTTAGCTTATGAGCTTAATAATCTCATTTAGATTAGCAGCAGTAATGTAATAAGCTAACAATAAATTTATGAGATTGCTCATTCTATAGTGGTTATTTAGTCAACTAGCAAACTGATTGTTTTTTATCAGTGGGTCAATCCAACCTGTTTTGACCCGTATTAAAAGGAGAGCATGTCAAGCATACTTTTGACACACAATGCACCATTTATTGACATGTGTGACACAACTAAATCTGTATCTTTTGTCGCATCATGACACAACTAACTATGATCTAACTCACACAAAACATATGATTAACACACAAGTAAGTTACACACGAGAAAACGGGACTGACACACCATCATACCAACTTGTGACAGGCATACAAGCATGTAACATACATACAAACTAACTTATTTTTGTGAAGCATACCATACCAAATTATTTTTTGTGAAAAAAACAGGAAGTTGGAGCTGCTAATGATAAATTAGTGAATTGTGATGTCTGAAAATCAGAATTCTCAAACATTTAAAAGGATTGTCTAATGACGTGCTTGTGGTCAATGACCTAATCGTCTAACTATTGACACATCAAATTCCACATGATTTCGCCTTAACACACAAAAACTTAAGCAAATGAATATTCTGTATAATATCACAATCTACTCCATTTCAAAACTTTTAATTAGTAACAAGATTATAGTGTTCATACAATGTTTTGATTCTAACTTTATTCATTTTCTTCCATATCTATGCTATATGAAATACAAACCAAACTCGCCTACCTCAATTCTTGTGCTGCATCCGCCCACTTTCGGCACCAGCATATGGATCAATTGTCACATTTATAACAACAGGCTTTCGTGCAGAAAAGGATTCAGTGGGAGCAAATTTAAGCTCATCAGGAGTCCCAACAGGATAACCTTTTCCACCAAAAGCTTCCATTAGAACATGGTATTTAGCACCAGGGACAAATGAAGTGGGAGCAGGATCATCTTTGTAGGGTCCCGTAATGTCTTCGGGGTTTCTTCTGTCGCCACCATATACACCACCATTGTTGAACACAATCACAACTACAGGCAGCTTATAACGAACCAAAGTCTGCAAATATTCAAATGCATATCGGTGATGGAAATATCATAATACAAATGGACAAAATGGTCATATAACATTAGAGGTGGCAATTTCAACCCATTTACTAATGATGAATGTGTTGATTTGGGTTGTGGTTTGTCCCTAACTGGTGAAATGGTTTGAATAATAAGATTATGCTAAAAAGAGGGATAAGTCCTAATGGTTTATCCCTAATCCTTGATCCCAAAGTGTATTTTAATTGCTTACAGCCTCCTAGTCTGTTTTATTTACATAAAAGAGGATGTGATTTCGTAGCATGCTATTCGTAATTATATTATATTATTGCAATAACAATAGTAATAAATAATGGTTACGGGTTAACTAAACGCATACTAAGAACCATCTTTCTAATACCTAGGCGTTTTGACCCTTTACCCAATCCTTATGACTTGCCCATTTTGACACCTCTAACAAACATGGATGATTGCATAAAATGAAATAATGAGAGCAATCCTCGACATCCATAGCACTGAAACCGAATCCAGAGTCACCTTCAACAACAACTACAAGCCGGTCAGGTGAAGCCACAGATGCAACAATACAATAACCTAAACCAACTCCCATAGTCCCCCATGTCCCTGCATCCAACCTAGTCCTCGGTTCCATTTGAACCAAAACAGACTGACCAACATCCATCGTATTAGCCCCTTCCGAAACCACAATAGGAGCAGGACTACCCACCCCAATAATTGCATCCCTAATAATCCTCATCGGAGTCAAAAAATTAAATGGCACAACATCCTTCGCCAACTGTCTCTCCGTTTTCAACACATTCTCCTTAGCCTTATTCATAATCGCTTGAACCCAAGGATGATTCCTTCCCAAACAAAACGGATCATCCTTAATCTCGTTATTCAAAACCTTAAGCACCTTCTTCGCATCACCAACCAACCCCAAATACGGATTCCGTAACCCAATCTCCCCTTCATCAATATCTACCAAAACAAACTTCACATCTTTCGACCACTTAGGAGGCTCACCAAAATGCAACAACCAATTCAAACGTGCACCAATCACAACACAAACATCACATTTCCCAATTGCTAACGACCGCGCAGCCGTAACTGCTAGCTCATGTATATCGAGTAACAACCCTTTCCCTATAGGAGTAGGTAAAAACGGTATCCCCGTCCTCTCGACCAATAACTTAATCTCGTCCTCCGCTTTACATATAGCCGCTCCTTTACCAAACACAATCAAAGGCCTCTCAGCTTTCCTTATAACCGATATCACTTTATATAAATCATCTTTGGATATCACATCTTTAACATCCCCCCTAACAAACTTGGTCTCAGCTTCATCTAACAGCTTCTCGGCTTCTAATTCAGTTAGAGTTTGATGTAACACGTCAGCAGGGATATCCAAATAACATCCACCGGGTCGACCCCACCCAGAAACACTAATTACTTGAAAAACAGCATCAGGTATCTCTTCAACTTTTTTAACTTTTACAGCTAGCTTTACAAAAGGTTTAACAGCAGTAACTTGATCAAGCTCTTGGAAATCACCGCGACCAACGTCTTTCTGGTCATAAGAGCCGGAGATCATAACCATGGGCCACGTGTTGACGGCGGCGTTGGAGAGACCGGCGAGGCCGTGAACGCATCCGGGACCGGAGACGGTTAAAAGGAAGGCGGGTTTACCGGTGAGGTAGCCGTAGGCGGAGGCGGCGTAACCGGCGGATTGCTCGTTGTGGAAAGCGATGAAACGGATGCCGAGAGCGACGGCGCGTGTGGCTAAGGAGGTGACGGGGATTCCGACAACGCCGAACATGTGTGCGATGCCGCCGCGTGAGAGGGATTTGGCGACCAGTTGGTTGCAGTCGATTGATGATGTCCTGTTTAGGGTTTGGAAATGGGATAGGTGGAAAGTGGGTGAGATATAGAGTTTTTTTTAAATGGGGCTCTTTTCTGTAAATAAAGCTTTTAAATGGTTCATGTATATAAAATATTTGACCAATAAACAAGCCACTAGATATCATATGACAATCATTACTTGTAAACACGAAGTTTTACTTAGGTTATAAAGTATGAAATTCACTACCCAAATAAATAAAAATCACAGTTTGGAGGTTATTATATTTTATCGGGTTGACCCGATAACCCCATAAGAAAATCATTAAAATCTTATTCTAGTATAAAATAAACACTTTATAAGCTTTAAATAAAATTTTTTACTAAACACCTATATAATTAAATTGCAAATATATATAAATTATGTAATTCGGGTTAACCTGAAAACTATGCTGAATTCAAATTCGGGTTAACCTGAAAACTATACCGAATTCAAATTCAAATTTCGGTTCGATTAAATAAAATTTGAATTCGGCTCGGTTCGGTTTTCGGCATACCAAAAAACATTTAACCGAATTAACCAAACCTAGTAAACTTAACCGATGAACGCCCCTAATGCTATGTTTAAAGTAAACAAATATTATATTCATCTACATCTTAATATGATGTGTTTATATAAAAATATTAGTTAAGAAAAGTAATACGGAAGAAAAAGAATGTGTAAAAGCTTTGTAATTTTTTTTTTTTTTAAATTAGAAAAAAAATTAAGGAAAGGTTCACCATACATCTCTGTGCAGCAAAAAGACAACAATACCCTCCTTTAAGAATTTTGTTAGTACTTAACGGAAAAAAAAATTACACCGTTAGTCCAAGGGATGTATCGTGCCTCAAAACATTGACGGATGGATGTGTTTTGGGCAAATTTTAACGAGAGACGTGAGACAGTTCTTTGACCAACCACAGGGATCGCACTTCTCTCTAAGCAAAACTTGTTTTAGTATAAAGATATAACTATTTTGAAAATGTCAAAGATATATGAAAAAATAAGAATAAAGGAACGGTTTAAAGGAAAATATATAAATGTATGTGGTGGGGTGTTAGGGCAAAGTATGTCAGTTTAACCCATTCTTGCAAAGCAAATACAAAAAAACCCAGTTTTACAAGGCTATTTCAAAAGAGCCCTATTTTTACAAAAAAAACTCGTGAGATATATATGGAAGATGGAAGGAAGGAATGAGTGTGATATAAGGAGGTCGCTATTAATGGAAATCGAATTTGGTTTTTGCTACCGGATCAAGACTGGGCCGTTAGTTAAGACGAAGATTAACAGGCACAAATGTGTGTTTTTCGTTCGGTTGGTGACTGAGTGACTGCTATCTCATTCAATATTCGAACAACTACTTCGCTTTAGTTACAGTAATACAGTAATGAACAACTGCTATCTCATTGATTCTTTAGTAATTAGGTAAAATTACTAAAAAATCAGTTGTCCAAAGTACAGTTGTCCTAAAATGTAAAAGTTACCCTATACAAAACATGTATAAATATCTTACACATCTCTTACACACCTGGACGCATGTCAATTTCTTATAAAATTGCTCAGTTGTCAAGTTGCGCTGGGTTAGTTTGAGAAACAAATATTGAAAAGGTAAAAGATGCATTTTCAATATGGTTTTGGACTCTTTTAAGAATTAGCCCGGGCTAATTCTTAAAAGAGTCCAAAACCATATGTGAAATGTCATTCACCATCCAATGGACTTTTTGTTCCAAAAATAACCCGTGCAACCAGGGCAACGGTGCAACTTATGCAGAAATTGACAAGTGTCCCTAAAAGTACAAAAGTATATAGTACATGTGTAAGGTATATGTACCCTTATGTCTGAAGGGGAACTAGTCGTATTAGAGAAACTATGTATCGGGCAACTGGACATTTTTGTCTTTTTAACAAGTTAGTTTATTTTAGGTATTGGACAACTAGTACTTTAGGCAACCAATACCTTAGGGCAACTATTATTTTAAAAGTACTTGTTTTCTCTTGACAAATGTACTATTAACTAATCAAAATTAACTTTTTATATATCAAAAAAGTAAAAAAAAACATACATCGTCAGTGTTCTTCCTCCATCAACCTTAACCAAACACACACAAAAACACAATTGACCATCCATGAACACACACTCGCATCATAAATACACAGTAATCCCTTAATCAATCAACCCATACTTTCTCCTCTATCAATTTATAACATAACTGATTCCATTCAGTTGTATGATGTTAAAGTAGTTGTTAGGACAGGTTTGAAATTACTTCCAGAAATTAAACGTCTATTGTCATCCAATCCTAATCGTCTGAACCTATTTAGAAGAACTGTATTTGGGCCTTGGTTGGATCTTCCTTCTCACTACAATGATAACCATTTGATGCATTATGTCTTGCAACATCAGGTCCACGTCTCAGAGATTACTTCTGAATGTCCCCCAATTATATTCCGTATTGGCGATCATATATTACACTTTGTCCGGAAAGAATTTTGTTTACTTACTGGTTTTTGACTTGGCGTTGTGTCAGTCAAACATGAGAATTTGAGTTGTTTTTGCACGCGCGTATTTCCAGATATAGTAACTGAAAAAGATATTAGGAAATTAAAATCATGTCATCTTTTGGCCCTTGTTAGAGATAAAAAGGGTTGGGCAGGTTTACATGATATTAATGCGGTTCGGGCTTGTCTTTTAATTGTTGCCGAATTAGTGTTTATGGGTAAAGAAGACATGAATTGTATCCCTAGGCATTTAGTGACATTGGTGGAGGATTTGGATGCGTGAAATGACTATCCTTAGGGTGAATATATGTGGGCAAAATTTTATGAAAGGACTGTCAACATTGTTGATGAACACCGGCAGCATCATTTAGATGAGAAGAAGAAAAACCCAAACTACAATGCCACATACAATCTATATGGTTTTGCTTGGGCTTTCAAGGTTACAATTTATAAACCTTTATCCTTTTATGCTTATCTTGTATAAATATATTTGTTTTTGTAACCAAAATTAAACTTATTATGTAGATATGGATCTTGGAGAGTTACCCAAACAGTAAACAATGGTGGTCTAAAAAGGATAATGTCATACATCGTTGTCTTGCCTGGACAAACATTACAAAGTTTGATAAATCTCATTACAACTGTCTATTTGGACCTGTAAGCACATACCTAACTGTATTCAAATATTTATTAAATTTTGTTTTTTCTTCCTAAGCATTTTTGTTTGTATTTGTTTGTTAAGACTCTATTCCAATTGTAAACTTTGATCCAACTCCTGCAGAGAAGATTCAAGCATGGTTTGATTCAAGTATTCCATTCTTCAATGGTATTGTTGATGAAGATGGGAAAGGTTGCGGGGATGATTCTATTTTGGTCTCAAAAGATAATTCTGTTGATGAAGACTGTAATGTGTGCGAGGATGCTTCTGCGGGTTTGTCTAAATATGAAATTGTAAATGATAAGTTAGTTGATGAAGACTGTAATTTGTGCGAGGATGCTTCTGCGAGTTTGTCTAAAGATAATGCTGTAAATGAAAAAGCTGTTGGAAATAATGATAAGCTTTTATTGGAAGATAGAGATGGTCTTTTTGATATAGAAGCAGGCTGTAGAAATAGTGAAGAAGATAATGAGAATCAGCCGGCCAATGTATCAATGCGTGACCTTTATGCTGTGATTAAGGTTCATGCATTTTTTTGCAAATTTAGAGTGAAACATTAAACAATATTCACCATCGAATAGCTTTTTGCCGGTGTACGGTGCATGCGAGTGTTGAGGGTTCAAGTCCGTGTAGGAACAACCGAACAAAGTTGGTTTAGGATGTGGGTGACGTTGTAAAAAAAACATAAATAACAAAAATCATTTATTAGAATGTCACTATTATTATCAACACCGGTTAAAAAAAGTACAGCAATCGATGTATATGATTCTTAATACCTGTGTTTGATACTAATGTACTGCAACATGGGATGTATATGATTTTGGATACCTGCATTTGATACCATACTTGATAGAGGATCTAAATTCAAGATATTTAAAGTGAGATTACATCATCTAAATTCAATATTTGACACAAATCGAGTCAAATATCTCAAAAACTATGATTGATATTTGTTCCTGCGCATGACAAGTTGAAAATCAGAGACAAAATGTTCAGTTCCAGGTTCAAGTCTACAAATCCAGAATCCTCGAATTGGCTTCATATGCATGTTGAAATCAATCAAGAACAACACTCTTGTTCAACTGTGTAATATGACTTCTTAAGCAAATGCATATTCTGTATAATATCACAATCTACTTCATTTCAGAACTTATAATTAGTAACAAGATTATAGTGTTCATACAATGTTTTGATTCTAACTTTATTCATTTTCTTCCATATCTATGCTATATGAAATACAAAACAAACTCTCCTACCTTAATTCTTGTGTTGCATCCGCCCACTTTCTGCACCAGCATATGGATCAATTGTCACATTTATAATAGCAGGCTTTCGTGCAGAAAAGGATTCAGTGAGAGCAGATTTAAGCTCATCAAGAGTCCCAACAAGATAACCTTTTCCACCAAAAGCTTCCATTAGAACATGGTATTTAGCACCAGGGACAAATGAAGTGGGAGCGGGATCATCTTTGTAGGGTCACGTAATGTCTTCAGGGTTTCTTATGTCGGGACCATATACACCACCATTGTTGAACACAATCACAACTACAAGCAGTTGATAACGAATCAAAGTCTGTAAATATTCAAATGCATATCGGTGATGGAAATATCATAATACAAATGGACAAAATGGTCATATAACATTAGAGGTGGAAATTTCAACCCATTTACTAATAATGAATGTGTTGATTTGGGTTGTGGTTTGTCCCTAACTGGGGAAATGGTTTGAATAATAAGATTATGCTAAAAAGAGGGGTCGAATAAGTCCTAATGGTTTATCCCTAATCCTTGATCCCAAAGTGTATTTTAATTGCTTACAGCCTCCTAGTCTGTTTTATTTGCATAAAAGAGGATGTGATTTCGTAGCATGCTATTCGTAATTATATTATTGCAATAACAATAATAATAAATAATGATTACGGGTAAACCAAACGCATACTAAGAACTATCTTTCTAATACCTGGGCGTTTTGACCCTTTACCCAATCCTTATGACTTACCCATTTTGACACCTCTAACAAACATCTATGATTGAATAAAATGAAATAACTAGAGCAAACCTCGACTTCCATAGCATTGAAATCGAATCCAGAGTCGCCTTCAATAGCAACTACAAGCCGGTCAGGTGAAGCCACAGCTACAATAATACAATAACCCAAACCAACTCCCATAGTCCCCCATGTCCCTGCATCCAACCTAGTCCTTGATTCCATTTGGACCAAAACAGACCGACCAACATCCATCGTATTAGCCCCTTCCGAAACCACAATAGGAGCAGGACTACCCACCCCAATAATCGCAACCCTAATAATCCTCATCAGAGTCAAAAAATTAAACGGCACAACATCCTTCACAAATTGTCCCTCCATTTTCAACACGTTCTCCTTGGCCTTATTCATAATAGCTTGAACCCAAGGATGATTCCTTCCCAAACAAAACAGATCAGCCTTAATCTCCTTATTCAAAACCTTAAGCACCTTCTTCACATCACCAACCAACCCCAAATACGGATTCCGTAACTCAATATCCCCTTCATCAATATCCACCAAAACAAACTTAACATCTTTCGACCACTTCGAAGGATCACCAAAATGCAACAACCAATTCAAACGCGCACCAATCACAAAACAAACATCACATTTCCCAATTACTAACGATCGTATAGCTGTAGCTGCTAGCTCATGTGTATCGGGTAACAACCCTTTCCCCATAGGAGTAGGTAAAAACGGTATCCCCATCCTCTCAACCAATAACTTAATCTCGTCCTCCGCTTTACATATAGTCGCTCCTTTACCAAACACAATCAAAGGCCTCTCAGCTTTCCTTATAACCGATATCGCTTTATATAAATCATCTTTCGATATCACATCTTTAACATCCCCCCTAACAAACTTGGTCTCAGCTTCATCTAACAGCTTCCCGGCTTCTAATTCAGTTAGAGTTTGATGTAACACGTCAGCAGGGATATCCAAATAACATCCACCGGGTCGACTTGACCCGGAAACACTAATTACTTTAAAAACAGCATCAGGTATCTCTTCAACTTTTTTAACTTTTACAGCTAGCTTTACAAAAGCTTTAACAGCAGTAACTTGATCAAGCTCTTGGAAATCACCGTGACCATTGTCTTTCTGGTCACAAGAGCCGAAGATCATCACCATGGGCCATGTGTTGACGGCGATGTTAGAGAGACCGGCGAGGCCGTAAACGCATCCGGGACCGGAGACGGTTAAGAGAGAGGCGGGTTTATAGGTGAGGTAGCCATAGGCGGAGGCGGCATAATTGGCGGATTGTTCGTTGTGGAAAGCGATGAAACGGATGCCGAGAGCGACGGCACGTGTGGCTAAGGAGGTGACGAGGATTCTGACAACGCCAAACATGTGTGTGATGCCGGCGCGTGAGAGGGATTTGGCGACAAGTTGGCTGCAGTTGATTGATGACATCATCTTTAAGGTTTTGGAAATGGGATAGGTGGAAAGTGGGTGAGATATATGGAAGATGGAAGGAAGGAATGAGTGTGATATAAGGAGGTTGCTATTAATGGAAATCGAATTTGGTTTTTACTACCGGATCAGGACTGGGCCGTCAGTAAAGACGAAGATTAACAGTCACAAATGTGTGTTTTTCGTTCAGTTGGTGACTGAGTGACTGCTATCTCATTCAAGATTCGAACAACTATTTCGCTTTAGTTACAGTAATACAGTAATAAACAACTGCTATCTCATTGATTCTTTAGTAATGGGGTAAAATTACTAAAAAACCAGTTGCCCAAAGTACAGTTGTCACAAAATGTAAAAGTTACCATATACAAAACATGTATAAATACCTTACACATACCTTACACATCTCTTACACACCTCGACACATGTCAATTTCTTATAAAGTTGCTTAGTTGTCAAGTTGCGCTGGGTTGGTTTGAGAAAAGAACATTGAAAAGGTAAAAGAGGCATTTTCAATATGGTTTTGGACTCTTTTAAGAATTAGCCCTTTATTTATTAATAAAACCAAAAGAGTGGGGCACATGCATGTATCTTCTACATTGAAAATTGGCTACCTCATATACCATTTTCATCTAACAACAATTATAGTTTCATACCATCTTCAAAAATCAAAACCAATAAAAGTCATCTCATATTAAGATCCCACAACTACCACATAACCACCGTGACAAAGCATGTTCCGATCAACCTCCACTCGTAAACCACCACTAAAAACATGAAAATGAAAATGCGCCAAGAAAGTATGTGTCTAGAATGTGCTCATGCTTGCCATTTTGATTTCGATTTTTATTTATAGCGCGTTTGTGATTTGGAGTTACATTTAAACGCATCATATCTTGTTTTTCAAGTGAACATTTTTGTTTTGGCGCGTTTTGATTTGAAGTAAGACATAAACGTATCAAAAAAAATTTATGTACAGATTTTTATTTTTGGCGCCTTTTAGATCTAGAATTAATAGAAAACGCATCATCTTTTTGAATGTATGTGAAGACATAAAGTTGTAGCGCGTTTTGTTTTGGCGCGTTTTGTTTTGATTTGGACTAAAACATAAACGCATCAGCTTTTGGTTTTTGTGTAAAATTTGTTGGTATTGGCGCGTTTTAGATAAAAATTAAATGAAAACGCATCACTTTTTGTTATTATGGGAAGATATCTAGGTTGGGCGCGTTTTGATGTCATTTTGATCTGACAGTAGCGATGCGTTTTGAAAATAAAAACGCGCCCATGATTTGATTTTTGTATTAAACGACGCATTTGAAATAAATTAGTTTGTTTTTTAGTAGTTTTTGATTTTTTTTTTTGGGTATTTCTATTTTTGCCCCAAAACATTTTTGTGTATGCACCTATTGCCCAAAAAAAGTGCATTCTTCAAATGCCCCAGAGCGACCGGAGCGACTTAATTAAAAATTATTAAAAGTACAATTTTAAAATACAATTTTTTTATTGTACTTTTTATAATTTTTAATTAGGTCGCTCTGGGCATTTGAGGAAGGGGATTTTTTTTTGGGGGGGGGGGGCAATAGGGTGCATACACCAAAATCTTTTGGGGCAAAAATAGAAGTACCCTTTTTTTTGGCATGTTATAATATAAGAAACGCACGTTTTAATACGTGGATAAACAGGGTTCGTTTGTGTGGCATTTCATAGCAATGACTTGAGGTAACTTGGTGAGACAAGCAGCCAATATATCATATATCATTGATAATAATTCCTCTTGGCTAACCTCGTCAATGTTGGTGTGGTTGGAAACCAGCATTGATTTAGTAACATGATACATTGAGTTGGAAGAAATAGACCTACAGATTGCATCATCATTTGTGTTTTGAATATCTATACTTTCTATCTCAGTGACCATGTTATTAGCCGTGTATTTTGACCATTGCAGAGTCAGTCCTGCTCCATTAATATTAGTCGCGTTTTTCAACTTGATTCCTAACCATTTGTGGTAGATTTCAACTTCTAACCACAACATTTAGCTATGTTTTGAATGGTTGCAAAGTCATTGCTAACATTGAGATTTTCTTCAACAAGTGTGACATATCCAAGACCATCTACACCCACACTACTTAGCAACAAAAAAATACGCTGTTTTGGATGGCAGGAAGAGAAATGGCGATAGCAGTGTGGGTTACCACACTTAAGCTCCAGCAATTAAGATATTCTACTGAAGTAAAGCTCCAGTTAACGGCTCTAGCAATTAAAAAAGTCAGTTGGTTCTAACATGTTGAACCAATCACAGTTGGTGTTAGAATAGAAAAGAATAACAGAGGTAGCAGAATAGGGGTCCGGGCGTCCGGCGCGGAAGATGAAAGATCAAAATCAGGGTCGCAAAAGGGGTTTAGGATAAGGAATCATATATGATGGACATGTCAGGATGACCATAGACGACTACTCCAATCTAAATATTACTAACAGGAGACCATATTAGTATACTAATAGAAGTTTTAGGTACAAAACAATCCTTAGTGAGTTGACACAATGTAACAAAAAAAGAAAAACTTTGGTGAACAAGTTCGACCATTTTGCCCGTTTCCTTATTAAACTATTTTATTTTACTAGTTAGAAATAAACCACAACACAAATCAGCCCATCGCGTCTATGAATCAATAATACAGCAGTTTGCCACATACCTGGCCCCTTTCAATAAAAAGAACGAGATTTCTAGAATTAGCAACCCAATCTACAAATATATCATGTGAAACTCCCACTTCTAAACTAGCCATAAATGCTAGAACGATCTGTATAAGAAGTTCAGTCAGTGCCAAAATAAACGCAATTTAATAATAACATGTGCACTAAACATGTTAACCTCCAAATTAGAAGTTTCACTTACCTTCGGGCCATCTGGGACAATTTCTAGATCATTCTCACTGATCAAAAGAGTAACATGTCCGCAATTAAATGCATAAATTCCAAATTATGGTATTGAGTGTAAAATCATGTCACTGAAGTAAATCCAAACTAATAGACACTAATCTAGATATCAGATTAAAAGTTCTTACTTCAGAAGGAAGGCATTATCACGAGTGTGTGCATAATAGTTTGCGATTGAATCGCTCATCCACTTGAGGAAGCTCTTGGCGATACATATGGTATTAAAAGAAGTACAGCAACATTAAAGATATTCATGGTATTAAAAAAAGTACAAAAATATCTAAGTCTTTATAGTACTTTAAAAAAAGTTGAAACATAAAATATGCAGACTAACTTGTTCAAGTATCAAAAGTAACTCGAATACTCATCCAGGTCCGGCAGTATACACCTGCAACAATATGTTCCACGTGATTTCGCCTTAAACTCACACACAAACTGACACACAATTAACGTACTTATATACTACACATATGACACAACGTCACATTGTTAACTTACACACGACACAGTGAGACTGACACACGTCACAAACAAGCCTGAAAGAATCAGTGGGGGAGCTTATGACTATAAAAGTGACATCTGGATTTTAGGACTGGTGATCCTTCGAGTGTACCATATGATGTTTTTCATATATACAAATTGAAGATCAACAAGTCTTGCCAAGTTTCTATGAGCTATTAGATGCCATCGTCTCAAAGCCATTACCTTCAGCACTAACCGGTCAGTTTTCACCAGAGTTCTGTTTGTTTATCTCTTCCTGGTAAGTTGAAGTTAGAGTTTTAGCTCTTATAAGTTTATACTTCAGCCATAGGTTATCTAAATCAGCCTGTAAAGCGGGAAGGGTCAATAAACTTTTGAATTTCGACTAATGTGTGTATTTGTGACTATTTTACCCCTTATGTTTTCAAACCAGCCTATAAAGCGGGAAGGGTAAATTGGTCATTTTATGTTGGCAAAATACACACATTAGTCGAAATTTAAAAGTTTATTGACACTTTAACAAAAAAATAGTACACTACACACAATAGATAAAGGTGTCAAGTTGGATACATTTTTTATAATTTGCCCTAAGTTATTCTACTGAAGTAAAGCTCCAGTTAATAGCTCTAGCAATTAAAAATGTCAGTTGGTTCAAACTATTAGTCAATATATTTGATTGATTCTTGATTTATGTTTGATTAGTTTCCTTCTTAAAGTAGTTGATATATTTTTGGATGCTTTGTCATCATTAGCTGTATCGTAGTTATCTTGGCTCAAGCCTATCCCCTTTATAATCTATATATACCTTGTCATTTGTGAGAAATAATCAAGGAATTATTTTTTACCCTTCAATATGGTATCACAGCCAATATCGATCCACTCCTAAAATCTCTCATCTCAATCGTCCCCTCCCCTATTCTTTCTCTACCTCTCAGTCATTAATTTTTTTTTCACCAAATAAAAAAAAACCACTGTTCATCAGCGTTACTATTCACCGGCAAGTACTGTTCATCGGCGGGTACTGTTCATCGCAAAAAAAAGATTGTTCTTATGGCTTTCACCTATACCCTAGCCCAATATGTGGCTCACAAGACTAATGTTGCTCAACAGTTTGCACCACAAATGCATTACAGATTGTCGCATCCCGGTCAAGGTATACTCGGTCCCGCTCTGGCTATTTATGCATCCCAGCCTACTACTCTACGAAGTGCGCTTAGCACTATGCCGCTGCAAGACCCGACTTGGAACATGGATACAGGTGCCTCTCCTCATTTAAATTTTAATGCAAGTAATTTAAGTACCATTTTTGATAAACGCTTATTTCCATCTGTTCACGTTGGTGATGGCAAGTCTATTCCCGTCACTAACACATGCCATAACATTATTCTTTCTCATCATCGTCCTCTTCATCTTCATAATGTTCTTGTAACCCCCAATATAATTAAAAATCTCATTTTTGTTTGTCAGTTCACTAGGGACAATAATTGTACTATTGAATTTGACGCCTTTGGTTTTTCTGTGAAGGATTACTTGACTCGTCATATCCTCCTTCGATGTGACAGCTCGAGCGATCTCTATCCAGTTACCAAGCCATCAACTTCTCCCATTGCTTTTCTCTCGACAAGTGCCTCCACGTGGCATCAACGCCTCGGACATCCGGGTGATCAAGTGCTACGTTCGCTTGTCTCTAGTCGTTTTATTTCATGTAATAAAGAAAAATCTTCACATATTTGTCACGCTTGCCAACTTGGCAAACATGTGAAGCTTCCCTTTCATAGTTCAGATTCTATTGTCGAACATTGTTTTGATATTATTCATTCTGATTTATGGACATCTCCCATTATTAGTTCTAGTGGTTTTAAATATTATGTCTTATTTCTTGATCATTTCTCTCATTTTCTATGGATTTATCCTCTTCGTTCTAAATCTGACATGTTTGATAAATTTTTGCATTTTCGCAACTATGTTAAAAATCAATTTAAATGTGAAATTAAAAACTTCCAATGTGATCATGGCGGTGAGTTCGATAATAACCGACTCCACACCCTTTTTGCCAAAAATGGCATCCAATTTAGATTCTCTTGCCCAAAAACCTCTCAACAAAATGGCAAGGCAGAACGAATGATACGCACAATCAATAATATCATCCGTACTCTACTATTTCAAGCACAGCTTCCCCCCACTTTTTGGGTCGAGGCTCTTTATATTGCAACCTACCTTTTAAACCTTTTACCATCTACGGCAATTCAAAACGAAGTACCTTTCACACGCCTATTTAACAAACAACCCGATTACTCCCGTTTACGAATATTTGGGTGTTTATGCTACCCTCACCTTCATTCCCCTCACAAACTCGCCCCACGAGCCACTCTATGTATATTTTTAGGCTATCCCGCTTACCATCGTGGTTTCTGTTGTCTAGACCTCGAAACAAACAAAATCATATTGTCTAGGCACGTCACCTTTGATGAAACTCAATTTCCATACAAGTCGATGACACCATCATCTCCACCCTCGTATCAATTCCTTGAACCTACGCCTTCCTCCTCCTTACTTCACCATACCATACTTAACCCCACAACGCATACTCACGCCCCAACTGCCGACCCTCAACCCAACACTCATACTCAACCAATTACCAATCCAACCCAAAGTCCTCCTCACATCAATCAGTCCACCAGTCACGAACCACACAACACTCAAACCCAAACCCAAAACAGTCCGCTGCCACCACCTATATTGGCTCCACCAAATCTACAAACTAATACCAACCCCGTTAATGAACCCACCCGCACTCATCCCATGATCACAAGGTCGCAATCAGGCATTGTCAAACCTATCGATCGTTTGTCTCTAAATACTTTCTTGATTTCTCCTATACCTAAAAATCCGTCTGACGCCTTAAAAGATCCCTAGTGGCGTAATGATATGTACGATAAGTATAATGCGTTGGTTAAAAATGGTTCGCTCTATGTGGTTATTTAAGCATAAGTTTCATGCTGATGGGACTTTGAGTCGTTATAAGGCTCGTTTGGTTGCTAACGGTAGTAGTCAGCAACTTGGTGTTGATTTTGATGAGACTTTTAGTCCGGTTGTCAAACCAGCCACTATTCGCACGGTTCTTAGACTTGTCGGGTCTCGTAAGTGGCTGATTTACCAACTTGATGTTAAGAATGCTTTTCTTAACGGTGATTTATCCGAGACTGTCTACACGCATTAGCCACCCGGTTTTGTTAATGCTAGGTTCCCTAACCATGTTTGTTGTTTGCAGAGATCTTTATATGGACTGAAACAAGCACCTCGTGCTTGGTTTCAGCGTTTTGCAGGTTATGCCACACGAGCCGGATTTTATCACAGTCGTTGCGATTCTTCATTATTTATTTGTAGACAGGGTTCTCAGGTGGCTTATCTTCTTATTTATGTGGATGACATTATTCTTACAGCTTCCTCTCCAGCACTACTACAACAAATTATAGATTCTTTACATAAAGAATTTGACATGACTGATCTCGGAGCACTTAATTATTTCCTTGGTATTTCTGCAGATCGCAATTCTACGGGTTTATTTTTGTCTCAGAGGAAGTACGCTCTTTCGCTTCTTGAGTGTGCTCACATGGTTCATTGTAATCCTTCTCGGACACCCGTTGATACAGAGTCTAAACTGGGTCCGAAAGGTGTTCCTGTTCAGGATCCCACTTTATATCGCAGTCTTGCAGGGGGGCTATAGTATCTTACATTTACACGTCCATATTTATCTTATGCCGTTCAGCAGGTTTGCCTTTATATGCATGATCCGAGGGAGCCTCACTTTGCTGCTCTCAAGCGTATCTTACGATATGTTCGAGGGACTGTGGACTTTGGTCTCTAGTTATATGCTTCCATTACCACTTCTCTGGTTGGTTGTACTGATGCTGATTGGGCGGGATGCCCCTCTACACGCATGTTTACTTCAGGTTATTGTTTTTTTCTGGGTGATAATCTTTTGTCTTGGTCCGCTAAACATCAGCACACCATTTCTCGCTCCAGCACCGAAGCTGAATACCGTGGTGTTGCTAACGTTGTCGCAGAGACTGATTGGCTTCGCAATCTACTACGTGAGTTACATTCTCCTCTATCGACTGCCACTCTAGTTTACTGTGATAATGTTAGTGCCGTTTATATGTCTGCTAACCCTGTTCAATATCAACGGACGAAACACATTGAGATCGACATTCATTTCGTCCGTGATATGGTTACCGCTCGTCAGGTTCGAGCTCTTCATGTACCTTCTCATTTTCAGTATGCCGACATCTTCACTAAGGGACTTCCATTAGTTTTGTTTGAAGATTTTTGATCCACTTTAAGCGTCCGCCCTCCTCCCGCTCGAACTGCGGGGGCGTATTAGTCAATATATTTGATTGATTCTTGATTTATGTTTGATTAGTTTCCTTCCTAAAGTAGTTGATATATTTTTGGATGCTTTGTCATCATTAGCTGTATCGTAGTTATCTTGGCTCAAGCCCATCCCCTTTGTAATCTATATATACCTTGTCATTTGTGAGAAATAATCAAGGAATCATTTTTTACCCTTCAATACAAACATGTCGAACCAATCACAGCTGGTGTAAGAATAGAAAAGAATAACAGAGGTAGCAGAATAGGGGTCCGGGCGTCCGGCGCGGAAGATAAAAGATCAAAATCAGGTTCGCAAAAGGGTGATTAGTATGGATCATATATGAGGGTCATGTCAGGTTGACCCACAGACGTCTTCTACATTCATAAAATATTACTACATAGACCATATTGTTACTAATAGAAGTTTTAGGGACAAAACAATCTTAGTGAGTTGACACATTGTAAGCAAAAAAAGAAATACTTTGGGTGAACATGTTCGACATTTTGGCCCGTTTCCCTTTATTTAAACTATTTTATTTTACTAGTTAGAAATAAACCACAACGCAAATCAGCCCATCACGTCTATGAATTAATAATACAGCAGTTTGCCACATACCTGACCCCTTTCAATAAAAAGAACGAGATTTCTAGAATTAGCATCCCAATCTACAAATATATCATGTGAAACTCCCACTTCTAAACTAGCCATAAATGCTAGAACGATTTGTATAAGAAGTTCAGTCAGTGCCAAAATAAACGCAATTCAATAATAACATGTGCACTAAACATGTTAACCTCCAAATTAGAAGTTTCACTTACCTTCGGGCCATCTGGGACAATTTCCAGATCATTCTCACTGATCAAAAGAGTAACATGTCCGCAATTAAATGCATAAATTCCAAATTATGGTATTGAGTGTAAAATCATGTCACTGAAGTAAATCCAAACTAATAGACACTAATCTAGATATCGGATTAAAAGTTCTTACTTAAGAAGGAAGGCATTATCACGAGTGTGTGCATAATAGTTTGCAATCGAATCGCTCATCCACTTGAGGAAGCTCTTGACAATACATATGGTATTAAAAAAAAGTACAACAACATTAAAGATATTCATGGTATTAAAAAAAGTACAAAAATATCTAAGTCTTTATAGTACTCTAAAAAAAAGTTGAAACATAAAATATGCAGACTAACTTGTTCAAGTATCAAAAGCAACTCGAATACTCGTCCAGGTCCAGCAGTATCCACATGCAACAATATGTTCCACATGATTTCGCCTTAAACTCGCACACAAACTGACACACAATTAACGTACTTATATACTACACATATGACACAACGTCACATTGTTAACTTACACACCACACAGTGAGACTGACACACGTCACAAACAAGCCTGAAAGAATCAGTGGGGGGGCTTATAACTATAAAAGTGACATCTGGATTTTAGGACTGGTGATCTTTCGAGTGTACCATATGATGTTTTTCATATATACAAATTGAAGATCAACAAGTCTTGCCAAGTTTCTATGAGCTATTAGATGCTATCGTCTCAAAGCCACCATCTTCAGCACCAACCGATCAGTTTTCACCAGAGTTCTGTTCGTTTGTCTCTTCCTGGTAAGTTGAAGTTAGAGTTTTAGCTCTTATAAGTTTATACTTCAGCCATAGGTTATCTAAATCTTCTAAGGGGCAGTTCTTTATGCGCAAATGAGATATAAGGTTGTGTGAACATCATGTCTGTTCTTTTTGGTATTGGGTGTTCTTATCCTTAATATAACTTTGATCTTACTGTTTTTATGAATATGCAGCGTAAAGAAAGACCCTAAGAATAGATCATCGGCTCTAGACCTTTTGGTTAGCATAAATTCTCCATGGCAACTTTAATAATTATGCGTTTAGAGGTGGCAGTTTCGACCCATTTACTGAGCGAGTCAAAACTACAAAATCATTATATTCAAATGTTTAGGTACTATTGTAAAAGAATTCTTATCGTGATCATATGATTATTGATTAACAAACAAGCATACTACTTGGCATTCATCTTGATTCGATGATAATGTATATATATAATATATAAGCAAACACTCAACCAATTACCTTTGCACAAGGAATGGTTAAAAGTTCACCAAAATAAAATATATGAAGCCGGAAGTATGATTCCCGGGTCGTTTTGTCCCAACGAGGCTTGAATGGAAAATCGAATCACGAATTGATAAACGATGTTTGAATATGACAAGGTTAGGCTTGGTTTTCTATTTCTACAAGTTAAATAAGCCAAAAGATTAAATAAAACCAAAAAAACGAAAGCTAAATAACTTAAAACCTAAAACGGGTGCGAAAAACAAGGGCTAAAAACCTAAATTTTTGCAAATTAAACCCTAAAACAAATTTAAAAGCTAAAATAGATTCTAAATGACAAATAACGAAGTTTAAAAAAAAACTAGACTAAAAACGGAGGTCGTTTGACCCAAAAACGAGTCAAGACAAGAACGGGGACAAGTCCCGTTCTTTAGAAAATAATTTTTTGAAAAAAAATGAACCTACGAAACTTTTAACATTTTTCCTACAAAATATATGAAAAAAGAAAATTTAAAAAAAAAGTTTATATTTTTCTGATTAATATTTTATTTTTTTTGAATTTTTTAAGATTTAAATGATTAAAAACTATAAAAATAATCCTAGAGCTAAAAATATTAACCTAAAATTTTTATAAAAATTACACTAAGTGGAGAAAAAGTGCAGAAATTTAACAAAATTAAAAACCCCAAATTTTATCTAATGGTTAAAGCTTAATTAAACTAATTAAAACTAAACCTAACTAATAATTAAACTAAAACTAACAAGGACTAACAATGGACTAACGACAGGGACTATTTGTGACAAAAGACCAAAATAAATTCTTTTTTTCCTACCCTGAACCCCAATCCCGATTTTAGTCCAAGTCCCCAAAAAGTGCTGATTTTAAAAAGTCGTTTTTAGCCAAAACGCAAAACACGAAAGTTGTTCACAACATGTTTTTAAGCAACTTTAATAAAGACACCTTGCGAAAATAAGCACTTTATAAGCTCCAAAAAGCCAATTTAGCTGCTGATTGCAGAAAGTAAGCTAAAATTTTGGTTTTTGGTATTTTGGACACTACAAACTCAAAATAAGCTCAAATTCAAAAAGGAGAGATGTTTTGGAAAGCTTATATGTTGCTTAATCTGATTCCAAAAAGCTTTTTCAACCAAACACAACTTAACTTAACTCAATTTGCATCAAAAAGTAGTAAACTCTAACTTTTTCTTAAATAAGCCAAATTCAAAATAAGCTAAAATCACCAATAAGCCAAACTGAAAAGTGGGCTTTTGGAAATAAGCTCACTAATGAGTCCTTATTAAGCCCACCTATTCACTTTTTTAAATAAGCCACTGAAATAAGCACAATAAGCACAAATGACTACACTACTATTTTTTGGATTTTAATGAAAATAAGCACTTTTTTAGACCTAAAATAGTAAACGAAAATGGGCTTAATCTATTCTAAAAAGCTAAGCAAATCTTAAATAAGCCGAAGTAATAAGCTAATAAGCAAAAAATGGAACAACAGTACTAACAGTATTAACTACCGGTACTAACTTGGAGTTAGTACCGCTAGCTTTGAGTTAGTACCGCTAGTTCTAAAAACCTCTTAAAGTTTTCAAAAGTCATTTTATTCAAGCTGATTTGATCCTAATTTGTTAAAAACAGATTATCAAATGACAACTTAAGGTACTTATGAGCAGATTTCAATCAGTGATAAGCACTTAAATAAGCTAAATTAATCTAACAGTATTAACTACACATGCTACCAGTACTAACTAGGAAAGTTGCACAAATCATTTTTGAACTGAAATCTAAGCAGGATAAGTACTAAACAACATAATAAAGCATAAATAAGCAAATATAAATAACAAATAAGCTCTATAAGCAGTTCTACAATAAGTAAGAAAATCGAGAAAAAGAGAGACTTACAACACCCTTGCTTAAACAGGGCTGCTTAAGCTTTTACAAGCTGATCTACAAGCTCTAGCTTGTCAAAGACAAGCTAGTAATGTCCATAAGCACATCCTTTGTTTGCTTATCATCCAAAAAAAAGTGAGCTGTGGTATTTTTGGGTGAATTTTTTTGATTTCTTCTTAACTACTTAACCTTTTTAAGTTACTTAGTGAAAACAGCTTATCATTAAGCTATATTGAAAGCTTTTAAAACACAATTAAGCACTAGTTAATAACTTGAGAACTTGAAATTCAACAATTGGATTTTAACATAAAAAACTCATTGCTTCATTAATTCTTAAAAACAATACAAAGCTGAAAGAACAGTTGCAATAAGCTTTTAAAAGACTAAAATGACTTAATTTAAATTACAATTAAACTACAATAAGCTAGAATGCCTTTTTGGCTTACAAAAGGGTCCTATTTATACTAGTTTCTTCATCCTTGGTCTTCCAGGTTGTGTTTCTTTTGTGAGACAAAAACCACAATGTGTTTGTTGTGTGAGAGCATTCTTAGACCAAATCCCAGCCCTTAATCTTTTTCCAAGTCATCTCCATCATTGAAATTTGTTGATTATTGAAAAAGTTGAGGATTGCCAGCATGTAAAGTGGTTTAGGGGTTTAGTGGAGGTGAGGGGAATGTTTTATCCAGGGTTTTGATGAAGGTTCAGGGTAAAAGGTGGGAAAGAAACCCGTGAGTGAAAATGGGGCTTTGAGCTTTTGGAGGGAAAAGGGTTGTATCTGGGTTGGGGGTGAGAGTTTGGGTAAATGGCAAGATTGGTCCTCCATTTATATGATTCTCTTTGCAAAATTCATCCTTATGGTGATACAATTTTGGGGACTTGGCAAAAATAGCCCCTCAACCATATAAGAATGTTTGCAAACTCAGTCCTTGTGTAATACAAGTATGGGGATTTGGCAGGTTAAGTCCCTCTACTTGTATTTTGAATTAATTGCAAGTTCCACCCTTGTAGTCTTTTTCTTCTTGTAATACACTTAGGGATTTGGCATTTTTGGTCCCTCAAGTTATATTTCTTCTGATTTTGACTTCCTCTTGACTTTGACTTTGTCGGGGTTGACTTTGACTTTGACTGTTTGACTTTTTTGTTGACTTTTTGACTTGATTGACTTTTTGGCTTCGATTTGGCTTTTATTAACGAGTCTTGTACTAACCTAAGTCATACGTCCTTGCGTAACTTCTCCTTCATCATCCGTTCCTCCTTGCACTTTAACAGGAGCGGGTTGTTTATTTTTGAAGTTGTTGCTCCTCCATTGGTTGAACTTCATCTCCTTCTCAAGGTGGAGTTTTATTCTTTCTTCCCATTCTAGCACTAACCTATTTACAGTCATGATAGGGGTTATAGGTTATATGTCGTTTTTAACTCCTTTGTCTGTTATACAGGAGGAATCGGATATCCTATAGAAACTTACCTTACTCTTCCGACCTTAGAGTATGGTGCCAGTACAAAACTAAATAGAGTCCTTTGTCTTATGTCAGTGAAAAAAAAAAAAATGGTCGTTCCTAAATGAAGGCCCTCTTTTCTTTCTTTGAATATCCAAAATCACAAAGTCTATGGGGAATACATGTTCAACGACCTCTACTAACACATCCTCAGCAATTCCTAAGGGGTAAATGTACGAGTGGCTAGCTAGTGATAGTCTAATGTCTGTCTCAGCAGGCCTTTCGTCTGTAAGTCTCATGTAGGTGGAGTAGGGCATAACGTTCACATCGGACCCTTGATCGACGAGGGCGTTCACTTTGCTTAAGAGCCCCCTATGCCTGGCAAAGGTTATTTCAAAATACCCACTGACGACCCTCCATCTTGTTATCTTTTTCTTGAATAATCGCGTCATAAACGGCCCCCCTAGGTAAGTCATTAATATGCCTTCCCCATTTCATTCCAAACCTCGGTTCCTGACAGAGAGTTATTGAATCTGTTGTTTTTTACTAGTCCTTTGGTCAGCTTTTCATTGATCTTATGCTTTAAGTAATACGCGACAGGCTGAGACCCGGGTGCTTCTACTGCTTCATCATTCTCAGGTGTTTTGATTGACTTATTTTCGGCCCCGTTCTCAGCTCTATTCACTGCCTCGGCCTTCCTTAGTGGCATTTCCATTTCGATGGGCATTTTAGTGTTGTCGGGTGTCTTGTCCGTCTTGTTATTCTCTTCTTCTTCATTTCTTGCAGGGGAGTTAGAGTTTACGTTCTTGGTGACGGGGAATTTGGCTTCTTCCCTTATCAAAACTTTCTCATCGTGAGTTCCTTAAGAAGCCCGAACATTTCATTCATCCTATTGTTGATTTCCTTACGTTGCTTGAAGATGGTGTTCTCAAATATTTCCATTCTTTCAGTGTGCGCAGCCATGTAATCCCTTACTCGAGCCTTGAAAGTAGTTCCTAATGCTTATGGTTGAGGAGCTGGACCTGTATGTTCATGAAAAGCAAAGGAGTTCAGTATTGGTGATTCGTTTTGATCGTTCGGGTGAGAGCTGGAATAGGTTGCATTGACATAAGCTTGAGGGTTGTGTGTTGAGCTTGATGGGGGTGCTGGTCGTGACCCTTTAAGTAAGAAGTTAATTTGGTCTTCAAGCTCAAGAAGTCTTCGGTCGGGTGTTTTTGTAATGCCTTGAGGTGCAGTGGTAGCCTTAACTGGTTTGACGAATTCCTTTGTGTCGTCCCAGCCTTCATGGTCATAGAGGGCGAGGTTCTCAATGATTTTTTAGGATTCGTCGACATTCTTATTGCGGAGTTTGCCGCCGGCGGCGCGGTCAATCTCGCACTTAAGATGAAAGGAGACATGATCATAAAAAATTTGGATTTGAAGCCAACGATCAATGCCATGATGAGGGACTTTTTGGAGTAAGTCCTTGAAACGAGTCCATGCTTTGGATAAAGATTCTCCATGATGTTGTTGGAACATCAGGATATCGTTGCAGAGTTTTGCGGTCCTTCTCGGTGGAAAGAATTGAGCAAGGAATCGGGTAGTAAGATCCTCCCATATGGTGATGGATCCTGCTAAAAGGCGTTCAAGCCAAGTGAGTCCACAAGTTTAAGGAAATTCTTGAGGTGTTAGTTTGGATCCTCAGACCGAAGTCCATGGAATGAGCATCCGTTTTGCACCAACCGGATGGTGTCGGATCGAAGAGGTGCCACATTGTTCCCTACGGAGAGCTTAATGGTATTCCTATAGCCCTCGTGGCTTGGTTTGGAGTAGTCTCCTAAAGTACGGATAGGATTCTCGTCTCCTATGGTGGTTGACGAGAATAGGTTACGAAACAGATAGCACAAAGAAAAGATAGACTACAAGAAAGCTAATATGCGGGAATTAAATTCTCACTTGAAAGGATTCAAGCGAGTAGAACTAAGCTAAACTATGATCAAAACCTAACTATTCCCAGGCGGCGGCGCCAAAAACTTGATGCGGTCATCGTTAGACTTCAACAAGTAGTTTTACAACTCCCTAGGCAGAGCACCTAATCGTTATAGTAGTAGTATATGCAAGACTCGGGAGGTTATTATCGTTCACTCGGGGAATAGGTTAGGAAGTTTTGATCACGGTCTAACAGAATTCTAAATGTTGAGGGAAGATTATTTTTGTAATAAAACAAGAACATAGATTAATCAAACAACACATAGACATATTGAATGATTAAATAAACCTTACTTGATTAAAACATGAGTTGGAGTAAGTACAATAGGGTTTTTAGGCCTTAAAATCGTCCCTAACAGCTGCTAAACGAACTAGGGTTTGTACCCTCTTTTTATTCTAAAGTTACACACTCAAAACCCTAAATTCGGGTTTGTATATATAGGAAAAACGCTATGACGGCGTCGCGTTTTAGTTGTGACGCCGTCATGATAGAGAATATTCTAGATAATGGGTTGGGTCGTGTACTTTGACGCCGTCGTGAGATCTAGTGACGGCATCTTGGTCTTCGTTGTGACGGCGTCACGTTGTATTGGTGACGCCGTCTCCAGCTGCTGAGAACATTATCTTGAGTGATGTTGGTGTAGGTTCGTAGTCTTGTCCGTTTTCATCTCCAACTGGAGCCCAAGTTCACTTGGTAATTCTTCAAATGCTTCAAAGCGAAATGGCCTAAAAGGAACGATTAAGTACCTATTTTGGGCATAAATGCACGATTTAGGGGGTTAAACGACCCCGAAAAAGTGTATAAATAGACACATCATCATAACTTTATGATAATTAAATGTATTTACTTAATCATGCATTACTTATCAGATTGCTTCTCCTAATCATGTTGCCTTATCACACTTGTGATGATTTGTGTAAGTATTTCCTAGGTCATTAACGGATTACATGAACCCGCCGTCTATTTAATATTCCGTTAAGGCAACTCACAAGTAAGGTAGTATGAAGACTATTACAAGGCCCCTAAGAGTATATTAAATGCGTGTGAAATATCTTAAGAGGGGTCAACCATATAAGGGGGTAAGGTAGTATGAAGACTGTTACCTAATGGTATCCTTTCTATGCACTCGTATTTCCTTAGATGTGTCTACAGCGATACAGACAAAAGCTGGTTTTCTAAAGTCTAACGCAATAATTCATCAACAAGAAGCAACAGTAATAGGATCTACAATCCGACTTTCCTGCAATCATAAGCAAATACAAAGGAGGGTTTAGCCTAGCATGTTAAGGATAAAGCAAGAACATAGATTAATCACACAACACATAGACATATTGAATGATTAATGAATAACACTCTTACTTGATTAAAACATGGATGGAAGGTAGTTACAATAGGGTTTGAGACCCTAAAAATAACATTTAAAGCTGCTACAAAGACTAGGGTTCGTCTCTCTAAAGTTATACAAAGTTACACACCTAAAACCCTAAAATCAGTTTTATTTATAGAGATATCGCTGCGACGTCGTCGTGTTGAAGTCCTGGCACCGTCGCTACGTGGATGATTCTAGATCCTCTTTAAGTCGGCCATGTCCTGACGCCATCACTTGATAGATCACGATGGCGTCGCTTTATGCCCGCGACGCCATCTCCACGCTCTGTAAACAATACTTCTTCATAGATTTGGTGTAGGTCCGTAATCTTGTCCGTTTCTTCTCCAAATGAGCCCAAGAAACGTGTATCTCCTCCAAATGCCATCTAAGTGCTAAAAACCTGAAAATAAACTATTAAGCACATAATCTAGGCATATTTGCATGATTTGGGGGGTTAAATAACCCCGAAATAGTATATAAAATGACACCTCGTCAAATACTCCTACACTTGGGATTTGCTTGTCCACAAGCAAATAGGCTTTTCTACCTAGACAATAACAATATGAGGGTCATTTGGCCTACTCTTTAAAAGTATTTTACAACACAACCTTCTAGACCTCGTAATTAAAAGCACGGAAAGTATATACTAGCACCTCACATAAGTGTTTGGTATTCTCTCTTTTACTCGGGTGTATAATAAATTATAACATAATGGGGAAACAGAAAATCAACACTCATTACCTGTCATAGCATATAAATTACCATAGGCTTGGTAAAGGATCAAACCTCCACCGCTAGGCGCAAGCATTATTCATTACTATCCAAGAGCTCCTTTAAAGGGTTGTGGGGTGTAGGTGTAAGATAACATATATGGAAACGGAATCGGATGGGATATATTTGGGTGGTGTCTTTGGGTGAATTTAGAGTGAAGGGGGTAGCTAATTATTTATAATAAAATACACGTTGGTTTAGTTGCTAAGCCAAAGACTCGGACAAAATATACAAACTCTACAAAACTCTACACCAATCTCTTTCTTTTTCGTTTCTTGACTCTATGATAAACATAAACATAAGCAAATGGCAGCCCGTACATTTTTTTACTTTTTTATATATATATATTTTTGATTCTTTTCTTTTCTTTTTCTCATTTTTTTCGTACACTTTTGCCCTGCCATTGCTTAAACATATAATACATCTTGGGGTTTATAGATACACCCCTACACTTAAACTTTTACGTACTCGATTATTTACAATCTAACTAATGACCCGATTTGAGGTGGATCAAAATAACATGAAGCTTATTGAGCTCTATTGGGGGTAATAAATTACTTCTTCCCTAATTCTTCATAAGATGAATACTACCATGAATTTCAATCGTCCCAAAATAGTATTTACAAGGATAAGGACTTAGCAACCGTGTACTCAAATAGTTAACTAGGGTTAAAACAATAATGTACTAAAAGCGAGTACAAACAAGGTAGGCTAAGGCGATTTAGGTGTAATGATTGGTTTAAGGGTGATAATGCTCTTCATTAATAGTCTGGCTTAACCAAAAAATTACGAGAACCATGAAAAAGGATAGGCTCGGAGGGTTGTACTAGGGGTATCCTGCACTAAAAGTGAGTGCATGGCAAGGGTGTGGGATAGTTATATAGTCGATGTGACCATAATAACAATTACAGGTTTAAAACATAGGTTGGTATCATAATAAGTACACGAGCTCTTGTCGGAGGCGTGGCCGATGTGTCGTCGAAAGAAAAGTGCACCCGAACCCCCTTATACACCACTACCCCACTGAGTACCAGTTCCAAGCATTAATAAGTAAATAATAATTATAATGATGCAAGTTAGAACATAAATAGTAAAAGTTTTCCATTTCCTAAAACCAAGGTATTCTTTTGAATAACGTTTGAAAAAGTTACAGGCTTTATTTCATCGGACAGTTTCATGCGTCTCGATTAGTATTCTCCGGATTGGGGTGTGAAGCCTTTGCACTTACCCGTATGTAACGTGGGTGGCTAGAGAAGTAAGATTAATTTTGGGCAAGTGAAACCAACGATGTCTTAGGATAAGGAGGTTTTTGTTTGCTTTGAGTTGTGATCTTACTAAGTGATTAACATATTATCCCTAAAAGGCCATGTGTAAAGCTTGGTAGGATTTAACTATCTAAAATTTGTGGATTTAATGGTTTAAATTAATTTAAAAACACAACTCTAAATAATGATATATGTCGGGAAGAGAAATTCACAAGGTTGAAATTATAAGTATGTCCTTAGCTATTAGCTTCGTACTTAAACAATGTCTATTATTATTTTAAGCTTAGTATGGGAAAAGTAAAAATCAGGAATGATGAAGTTATCTTTTAAGACACTTTCAAGTGCTTTTTGTTCCATGATCTAAAAATTACCACTAAGGTACTTGAAAACCAATACATTATGGTCAACACAAGAATAGTTTTTAGTTAGATAGTCTATAAGAAAAAATATAAAAAAACATAAAAAAAATTGTGACAAAGGGAATTCGGTGTTTATAACTTGTGATCTCTTAGCTCTCTCAACAAAAATCTTTGCTACTTTTCAAAGGTTTAGTTTGGGGAAGTTTTG
Organism: Tanacetum coccineum; assembly: GCA_026074375.1. NCBI lineage: Eukaryota > Viridiplantae > Streptophyta > Magnoliopsida > Asterales > Asteraceae > Tanacetum > Tanacetum coccineum. Next base: position 22,564 of record BQNB010027192.1, on the reverse strand, counting down.
AGGTATTTGGTTATAAGGCATGTGATATTGCGTGAGGACACGCAATCGTTTAGTTTGGGGAATTTTGATAAGTGTAAAATACACATATCGTTTATACCTAAAATAGCCCAATTAAACCCAAAACAGACTAAATGGTAAATGATATGTTGTTTTGTGTTTTGTGTGTGCAGGTACGGATATATCAAAAATCACAAGAAAACCGCAAAAAACGGACAAACACGGACATGAGAAACGGAAGAGCACAAGAGAAGCCAAAGATTCAAAGCCAAAGCCAGAAAAAGTCAAGCTTCAGTCAAAAGTGGTCAAAAAGTCAAAGAAAGTCAACTCTCAGTCAACTATGGGTCAACAAAGTCAACTCACTAGAAGACAAAACCCCAAAAACTGTTTTCAAATCAACCCTTAGTTTCAAAAGTTTACAAATTGTCCCTTAAACCTTAAAATGGGCCTTAAACCCTTAAATACCCCTACCGGATCCAAAAGCCCAAATTATAAGCCATTACATATCCCAATTCCCTTTTTTCAAAAACCACAGGGACCTTTTGCCAATATTCAAAGTCATTTTAGCCTAACTTACTTCAATAACAAAGAGAGGGGACCCAATTTTGCCATTTGCAAAGTTTAAAACAAATTACCCCTTTTACAGTTTAAAAAAGGCGCAAAGAACATATTACTGTTCATCGTCTTCCCATTTTCACTCCTCAGTCAAAATCAAGGGGGTTTTCTTAATTGGAGGCTAAAAAGGACAATTCATGGAGTCTATAACATGATGGCAGGGTCAAATCAGTCATCTCTATGCCTTCATTAGCTCACTTAGCAAAGGAATCAAAACGTGGCATGTGGGAATGAAGACAAGGATGATGGTTTTTTCATTACTTACTCTCACAAAACTAAGCACAACTGTCACATCAAAGGAATGAAGCTTTGGCAATCGTGTGTGCAAATATGTCGATAAACGGCTAAAAGGAGAGATCCAATGATTGAAGATTTGTAGGGACAAGATCAAAATGAGTGAGTGGGCAGCAAGGAAGGCTAGAATGTTCAGCTTATGGCTATAATAGCCCTCACTCCTTACAACATTGCATTCTCTCTTTCCTTGTTCTTATTTTTCTTCACCTAGTTGTCTTGTAGATTTTAAATAGCTTATTGTAATTTTCCTTTGAATTCAGTTGTAATCTCTTTCAAGTTATGTAATCACTCTTTTCAGTTAATGAAATATACTTTTTCTTATTAATCCTTAGTCATAAGCTCTCAATTTACATCATAGTATTTGTGTATGACTCATAAGCTAATAATAAGCTCATTTTCAGCTCTCACTAGTCTATAAGCTAGTGATTGAGCTTGTTTAATTCAGTCTTAATAAGTATTTAAATCATAAAATCAGTTAATCTTATTTACCTTTGCTTTTGGACTTATTGAGCTTTTTGGAAGGAGAGCAGTTAAGGAAGGGCTCTCAAGGACTTATACTGGCTTATTTCTAATAAGCCAGAGTTGTTGATTAAGCTCAATTGAGCCTTAGCTTCTGTTAAGCTGAGATTACAAGTAAGTCTTCAATTAATTTCTTAAGTTCTTTAATATTTAGTTCAATTTATGCGTAATAGTGTAGATTTGTTTAATAGCTTAATCTATTTGCTTATTAGTGCTTATTTACCTTTATTCTAGCTTATTAAGTGTGATAGATTATCTGTTTTGTTAAGTGTTATAGATTTAGTTATTTTCATTGCTGTAATAAAAAAATTTATTCTATAAAAAACCAAAAAATTAGTAAGCTTAGCCTAAATTCTTAGATTTAGCTTAAGTAGGTTGCTGAATTATGTTGATAAGTTAGTCATAAGTTGTTTCTCATCTGGTAATTAGGACTTGTAAGCTAGTTTTCAAAATCAAAAGCTATTTAAAAAAACTGTCAATTCTAAAAGGAGTGTTTGGTTTAGCCAGGTTTGACCTCAAAAAGTCAAGTGAACTTTGAGATTTCTTTTTGGTTAGTTGAATCAGCATATTTGATTTAGGTTTTGAGGTTATTTTGAGTCATTTGTTTATGGCTTATAATCAATTTTGAGGCTTATATGTTCATCTAACACCAGGGGACTTTTTTCCCTTTGTCTTTGCTTGTGCAATTTGAAACCAAAGCCATACAAGCTTGGTTATTACTGTTTTGTGTTTTTGCACACTCAATAAGAGTGTTAAGGTGCAGGTTTAACTCTTTAGGTGCCTGTATTGTGCTTCGGCTTGCACATTTGCCATACGTAGTGGTAACTTACTACTGCTGTCATTATTAGGTTTCATTTTAGCTAGGAAACTTAGGTTTAGGTTTTAAAATTCAGTTTGCTCTTAGTTTAGATATAGCTTTAGATAGATTAAACTTTAGTCTCCAATTTATAGCTCATTTCCTTACGTACATTTAGTTTTAAAAGATTTCAAAAAGCCAAAAAAGCCAAAAAAACAGTAAGTGATAGAAAGTAGCTTTTAAATTCAAATCTCTAGCTTATAGGATAGGGTTTTATCATTTAGTTCAATAGCTTAATAGTTGATTTTCTAGTTTTCAAAAGCTTAAGGTTGGTTTAGCTTATGAGCTTTTTGACATTACTTTAATTTTTGGCTTTTTGAGTCATTTTCTTTTTTTTTTTTTCTTTTTTTTGTTTTTTTTTTTTTTTTTTGTTTTTTTTTTTTTTTTTTTTTTTTTTATGGAGTTTATAGCTTGCTTTAAAATTCAGTAGAATTCAGTAGTTTTTAGTTTATAAGTTTTCATTTCTAGATTAAGCACATCTTAAGGCGTTTAGAACATCTTTTGCTTTTCAGTTAAGTTAATTTTGAGGCTTTTTTACAAGTTCTTTAGTGGAAATAAGTAAAAGTGAGCTTAGTAGCCCACTCACTGACCTGCTGATTTCATAAGCTTTTAAAAAAGCTTATCTTAGACTTTCAGCTTATGTTCCATTTATAAAAAATGCTTAAAAACGTGTCTTCTTTAAATTCTAGTATTTAGTTTTTGCAAAAAGTGAAAAATAAAAAATAGCAAAAAGTGGGGTTGCCAGACTTCGAACCCAAGACCTCTTGCTTATAGTGCATACGTTTTACCATTGTGTTTCAATAGCTCATCCAACCATGTCTTGCACAATCTAATACTTGTACACGTTTTAAATATCCTTTTTATTTATAAGCCGTAGCTTATACAATCTTATTTAGAGCTTATTCTTTAAGCTGGGGATTTGGTAATATTTTTCCTAGGTTCTTTGTTCATTTTTACACTTTCTTTGACATTTTCCATTTTTCCCTTTATTTTATAATTTTCTAGGGATTTTTCGTAGGTTTAAAAATTGAAAAATCATTAAAAAATAGAAAAAAGTTTCAGAAAATAAAAAAAATAGTTTTTAGATTTAGAAAAATTAGTTTTAGTTTTACAATCATTAAAATCATTTTCACCTCTATTAGATTTTTATTTTCATTTTTAGGCTTTTAATTTTAATTTTAAAAATAGGATTTTAATTTTAAAAATAGTTAAAAATAGTTTTCTGAGTTTTTATGTTATTTTAGACTTTTCTAAGTTTAAAAATTCATTTTCTAAATTTTTATGACTTAATTTGCTATTTTTTAGGATTTAATTAGATTTAATTAGTTTTTAATTCATAATAAATTCAAAAATATTCAAAAAATATATTTTTCTTTTTCTTAACAATTTCTTTGTCCTACTTTAGGTTTAGAAATTTAGTTTGCATTTTTAGGAGTTAGTTTTACCTTAATTGCTTTTTAAGTCGCGTTTTATTTGTCCGTAATTGTTTTTGTGCTTTAATTGTTTTATTTGCTATATTTTAATTATGCTTTTAATAGCAGTTATAGAAAACCAATCAATCTCGATCACATTCAAATCAATATCAATCTCAAGCGAGGTTTCAATTTCTCAAATCGTTGGGAAAACGGACCCGGGAAATCTACTTTCGGAAAACATACGTAATATAATTTATTATATATATATTTGAGACGTGGAATTTTTCTTAAGGGAGACTTTAGGAAAGTTCTTAATTGCTCTTTTGGTATTATATTATATATTTTATTTTTGCGTATATAAAACTGCCAATCACTCTACCCTCGTTGGTGAAAGAGAAAGTAACGGAGCAAGTTAAGAAGGAAGTTCCTGCGCAAGTTCGAGATCAAGTTCCTGTGTATCTTGTGGAAGGGTTGATTCTGGAAAGGAAAAACAACTAAAGAAGAGACGAAAAGATTAATCTCTAAAGCTATCTTGCAAGAACGTGGGCGTATGCAGGCACATATATCATCACAGATTCAAAATGCAATTGATAATGGTCATTCCTTCTTTATTGATGCATCTGTATACGCAGTTATATGTTGAGGTCATATTCTTTCATGTTCATCCGGCACAAGTTCAATTCATCCTCTGTTCCAGAACAAACGATATCAATTGTCCCTTGCTATGAGGTGTTCTTTGTTACAACAACAAGACATTAGCAATATGGTTGGCTCTCAGATGAAATTTGAGAAGATCAGGTACCACAAACTGCTTGTACGATAATTCTGCCTTCGACAAGAGATCTGGACGATCCTTGATGATGCTCCTCCTAAGGGGGAGAATATTGCAAAGTGGCAGAAGACATCTGAGTATAAAGTGTATGTGTCTGGAGAGTCATCATCTGGACAAGTCAATAAAGAGGAACGAGGTCCTTCTACTTCAGGTAATCAAGAAACGAGATGAAGAATTTGATTTCTGGGACTAATTCTTTTGCTTCCTGAGATGTCCAATAAGCAAGTAACACAAGACATCATCGGAAGAGTATCTTTAACATTATGAGCTAAGTTGAAGACGATGGCAGATGGAATGGCTAAGACAAAGATGTACTTCAGGAGATGAAAATCAGTTTCACATTGATCAGATGTAGAATTTCTTGCAAAGTGACATTGGTTTGGGAAAACGCAGAAAGGATTTCTTGTCTCTCCAATCCACGAAGATCCACACCATTAGTTCAAAGCTGTCAAAGGAGATCCTGATGATCAAACTATCTCTGATCAATCAAGACCTTTTGTACTTGAGAAAGGAAATTCAGGTTGAAGAAGATCGTCTTGTCACCTTCAATAAATTTCAGCAATTGTCTTCAATGAGATGATATTGAAGAACAGACTTCCCTAGATGGTTAATAAGTTGTATAAAGAAAGTTTAATCTATGCAAGAGATGTAGGTGTTGAGGATAAACTGGATAGCATATCCTCATGCGATGATCTTTCTACAAAGGATGACAGAAAGAGAAAGACAGAAAAAGAAAGAACTGGAAGACAGAAGGAAAAAGAGAAAGGAAGAGGATCAGTATTCAAAATCTCTCAAGAACGTTCAAGTCTCTACAAGACATAGTGGGCCACCCACTCCCCCACCCCCCCACCAAAATATGCTCAACCCCACACACCACCAACCCCACCCCAAAACCCCCCCCACCCACAACAAACCAACACCATCCCCCCCACCCCCTACCCACCCCACCCAAACCCAATTGGCTCATGGAACATAACGTTCCGTCATAGCCAAAGATTGGTACACGGCATGAAGGCTACATGATTGCATAGTGTCAAAACCGCTAGCGCCCAGATCTACATGAACCTCAAAAAGATGAACATTTGAAGACTGGATATGTTTGATCGTGAGATATACAAGGTACCTGAATTAATGCGCTAATCTCAAGAGTTGGATCCTATCGGGTTTCTCTATCAGTTGTTCATCAGGAGTTCCCAGTTCAGTGATTGTGTGATATAGGGAAAAAAAAAAAAAAAAAAAAGATAAAAAAAAAAAAAAAAAAAAAAAAATAAAGTGCACGATTTTCAAATATTTGGCAATCGAAAAAGCTATCAACAGAGTAGCATTAATCTCACCTGCACCAACACATTACATTCCTAGGAATTTTTAAAAATTAAAGATATGATGTTGTTTTCTATCTTATCTGATGAAGCCCGTCCATGGAATATTTTACACTAATTGCAAGAAAGAGAACAGGGTGTGATGAGACAATATTCTGAGATACATATGCGTTTGTTGATGTTTTGATGCAAACAACTGAGTACGACCGCTTTTGTCCTTTGTGTTTTTTTTGTTTTTTTGAAGTGTGAAGGACTAAAGAGTTATTTATATAATGATGTCAAGTAATGGCTATATGTGCAAAATGGAACACTCGCAAATAATGAAAGTAGTGAGTTTCTTAAGTTGTTGTGGAGAAGGAGATTGGGACGTTCGATTGAATTTTCGAGATCTAACTGAGAGGAAGATGGGAGATGTACGTTGAATGGAACAAACAAGGACCACTTGGGTCCAAGGAGGGAACAAGTAATTACACGCCCAGAATAATCGACCCTTTTAGAGGTGGGGGGGGAGATCGAGATTGTTAGGTTTATGAAATGTTGTTCGGATTTTGGGGTTTTATTATATTTTTTATTAGACTTTATTTTGTTTTAGTTTAATATAGCTTGTATAAGGTTTATTTGCTTTAAGTAAGAAATAGCATTAATAAGCAAAAGTTAGGACTAGTATTGACAAGTTTGGAAAATAAGGAAGGGAAGCCTCCCTCCCACTTGCCTGATAAATAGCCTCTATCTTCATTAGAGGGTTGATGTGATGCCCTTGTACTAACTTCATTTTTCCCCCTTAATAAAGATTTGAATTTTCCCTTACTTGCATGTCATTCATTTCTAATCTTAATGTTGATATGATTGATTCGAGATTTCATGTGGACCTTTCATCAAAATAAGTGCGCTTCGTGAGTGACAACACATGCTTATCCTAATATAATATTAGTAGTAGTAATGAATAAGTATTTTTTGTTGTGATAAGGCTCGCCTCTTCCATTTTTGTGTTTCGTGTTTTGTGATTATATGTCCAGGATTGCCTGGATTTTTGAAGCCTCTCGTGGCCCGTGGTTTTGTCCTTCGTTCACAGAGCTTCACCATTCTCAGCTTTCATTTTGGGAATCCATTTCCAAATTCTTTTCGATAATGTTATCTTTAAGCATACTTAATAAACGGCTTAGGATTGACGTAGGACCCTTTCTAAAAAAACTTAAGGACAAGGGCTTAGTTCTATATGGCGGGGATTCGATGGGGACGGGGGGGGGGATCAATCCCGATTTCGAATGTGCCTGCCAGACGTTTTTTCGCGTAATCCTTATTTTTACCAAAACTTTTGAAAAAAAATACTGAAAATTTTAAAAAATTTCAAAAAATAAAATAAGTGTTTTGTTACAATTGTGACTTTCATGTGGGTAGAATAAGAATAATATTCTTGACCTTCGATTTTATCGAGCCGTGTTAGCTCTTAGCTGGTTCCTTTAACCTTTTGGACTAAGCGTTAGCGGAAAATTAGTGAAGGACGAAAAATGATGAGTTAAATATGAGTTGGATGCTAAAACAAATATTATTTGGGAAATCTTTAAGAGTCATGTATGTATTTGTTTTAGGCCGTGAATTTAGTTAAAGTGATGGTCATTAACAATCCCGAGCCTTGTATAGGAAAACGTTAGTTTACGTGAATTTACTTAAGCTAGTTGGGCATAGTTGTCGGGCTCCAAGCCATTAGTATTATGATACCGGCCCTGCCCAACACAAAGCCTCCACTTAATATCCACTCTTGGAACTATTTATAAAGCCCTCTCCAAGTGTTTGAGGAGGGTCTGAGGGTGGGTTGCTTTCCATTTTTCTTTTGTTGAAACAAGTAACATTTTTCTTTGTTTTTACTTTCTCTCTCTAAAATTCTAATTTTTACTTATTTTGTGTTTGTGATGAAATGATATCCTAACAAGTGGTATCAAGAGCCAAGGTTGGGTTATGTGATTTGTTTGTGGTAAATTTTTTTTTAGATTTTATTGTTTCGGCTTATTTTTTGTTGTTTGTTTTTTTTCTATTCGAAATTTAATTTTTTTGTACAAGAACCTTGTGGTTTAATGCTTGTGGTTTTAGTGCTTGAATTCGTTTGAGGTTTGTTTTGTGCAACATCGCAAGGTCGGAAGAAGCAAGAAACACGAGGCATCATTTTAGACGAAGACCTTAAAGATCGATTACGTATGGGGTGTTTGGTTCTCGAACCTCGGTCAATCGAACTTCTTAGCACCATCGATCGAGGTGAAATTGCTTTTGGTTCGAAATTGCCACCATCCTCGAACAGTGAAATCTCTTTTGGTTCGAACTAGCACCTCGATACGGCAGTAGAAACCCTTATAAGGATCGACACGAGCGGTCATTGCAAGCATCGAACGAGTGTTGTTGTGTATCTGATCGAACGAGAGAAGGTTAGTACGAACTAGCGTCGATCCGACCACGATTAGCGACGGAGCGAAACTAGCGTTTTTCAATCGATCGAGCGACGGATCGACACTAGCGTCGACTCGAAACGAGCGACGGTTCTTGTCGAACTAGGTCGATCGAGACGAGCGACGGATTGCGAATAGCGTCGAATCGAACGAGCGACGGATCGAAACTAGCCGTCGATCGAAACGAGCGACGGATCGAACTCTAGCGTCGACATCGATCGATAGCGCAGGGACCGAACTAGAGTCGATCGAACGATGCGAAGAAAGTGTTGGTTTCAGTTAAAACATGCATAACTTTTGATCGTAAGTCGTTTACAGGCCAGTGACCTCTCAAATCGAAGAAGAGAAAAAACGTGACGGATCACGTTTGTAAACACCTTTCGGCAGGTAAGGATTTGTCGAAGCCCAATAAACATCATTTCTTATGAATTTATTGACAATTTTCAGTATTTTTGGAATTTTTCGTGCTGATCGAATCAAATCATTCAAGGTTATTAGTGATCTGTAAAATCGTTATTCATTTTCGGTTTTGATCATAGAACGAGTAAAATTCCGTTGAAAGTTAATTGATTCAAATCCACAACAACAACACATCACTTTACCCACTAAAGATCCTTGTTTATCATTTCACATCATTTTTACAATGTCGACTCAACAAGACATTTATGCAGCCGGTTCTGAAAACCGCCCTCCTATGCTTAACAAAGAGAACTATGTTCCATGGTCATCACGTCTTCTTCGGTATGCTAAGAGTAGACCAAATGGAAAGTTAATCTACAACTCATATGAAATGGTCTTATGTCCGACGAATGATCCTTGAACAGGTGATACAGATCGTCGAAGTACCTGTTCTATGCAACGTATTCATGAACAAACGATGATGAACTCACTTAGAATAGAGAAAATTAAACAGATGGAAGCAGATGATCAAGCTATTCAGACCTTCTTCTCGGGTCGTCCCTGAAGACATCTATGTGTGTTGATAGTGAGAAATTGCTCAGGAAATCTGGTTCCGTGTGCACAAATGATGAAAGTTCTGAATTTTTGGAATTCAAAGGAAAAGAAGGCTAAGTTGTTTAATAAATGTTAAAGGTTTACTTCCAATGATGGGGAATCGAGTGAGTCTTACTATCAGCGTTTCTCAAAGTTGATAATGATTTTTAAGAGAATCACAACACTTTCCTGAAAAGATTGCTAGTAATTCAAGTTCTAAAAACAATTACAACCTGTATGGAGCGGCCACTGTACTATTGTTCATCAATATGAAGGACTTGCATACGACAGGATTACACTTAGTTTGTATGTCTTTTTGAAGTACAAGCAAAGAGGTTGATGATCAAAAGAGCTGATAACGACTGCAAAACACTATGATCCGCTTGCAACCTCATGGCAAATTCCACAACCCATTTCAATATCCAGTGTTTCACCAAGATCACATCACCAAGTAATCTAAATGCCCCAAACACAACCATCAACAACAACTATAACCACAACCATCATTCACCGAAACTACATGCAACAACCAATGCCAAATCCCGAAGACATCACAGATCCCACAACAATGAACATGGCACTCGTTCTAATGGCTAAGGCATTCAAACTAAACTAGCTCAAACCCCAACCTAACAACAACCAGAGAATTTCATACAAACCCTCGTATATCGGGCAGAATTGCTCAACAGGGTAATGACTTATGGGTCAGAGACAGACAAATGCAATGGTTGGAGTAAGGTGGGAATCAGTTTGAGGTATGCTGGGCAGAATGTTGGGTATCAAAATGGGTATATGCACGTACAGAATGTCGGGTATCAGGTTGTTCAATGATGCAGTTCAGATCAGGGTGTTCAGAATATTGGTCAATCAGAAGGGCAAATTGGTGTCGAATATTGGGAATGGAAAATGTTGTAGCAGCTGGGCTGAGGGTTAATGCGGACTGGGGAATAATGGTAATCAAATAAGGTGTTATAAATGTAGAGGATTGGGTCATCTTGCTAGAAACTGCACAGTCAGACCAAGGAGAAGGGATGCTGCTTATTACGACTAAGTTGTGATTGCTCAAAAGGAAGAAGCAGGAGGAATCCAACTCCAAGCGGAAAGAGTTTGTTTGTATGGCTGCTGCAGCAGAGATCTTGATGAAATTGAGGAAGTTAATGCAAATCTGATTTTGATGGCTAATTTGCAGCAAGCATCGACATCGGGTACTCAGACTGACAAAGCTCCCGTCTATGACTCAGACGGATCAGCTGAGGTACACAACTATGACAATTGCTATGATAATGAAATATTTAATATGTTTACTCAAGAGGAGCAGTATACTGAGCTACTCGAGCCCATTCCAGAACCACACCAAGTTCAACAGAATGATAGTAATGTTATTTCTTGATTTCTGATTAATGGGTGGAACAGGAGGGGGGAAACAAAGTAAGATCAACATCTTGCAAACTGTTGATGAAACCGTTGCCTTACTTTGAATCATTATATAATCATTTGGCACATTGATCTCTCGTTTGAAAAAGGTCAAATCCGGGGGTTAAATCAGGAAAATAAAAGACCAATCCAAAATGCTGATCTTCCGACCACGCGCTGCTTGCTAGATAAAAATCAAGGAAAAGTGTTTGAAATTTAGTCAAGAAAAAATATGACAAACTTGAAAGATGTTATCAAAATTCGGTTTATCAAGAACAATGTCTTACAAAAAGAAAATGCTCTTATTTAAGTTCGGTAACAAATAACGACTTTGAATGAGAAATTTTCAAATTTAAGTTAAACCAGCTTTCAACCGGAAAAATCAATGTTTTCTTCTCTTCTTGAAGAAAATGAAAAAGTTGAAGTCTGATTCAAAATACGCATGGAAGACGATTCTTGAAAACAATTTCAACTTGAGAATAAGATTAAAGCGAATTAGATAATATTTTGGTTAGCGGAGTCAGGCGATTCAATCGATGCACTGCTTTCACCCTAAGCAGACTCTACGTTTTACACAGAAGAAAATGGCTTTGGGTTATCAAATCCTTGTTATCTCAAGCAAGCTCAGGGAAAACAACAAAGTTTGTACAATGGCAAAGTTCGTTCCTTGAAAAAGATGATCTACTGTTGGTGCATGATTCGGAAGAGACACTGCCAACTTGCTAAGAGAGTCGCAAAAATGAAACAATTGAACAAAGAAATAAACGGCAACTACACAAAGATTATCATCTTTCGGGGATTTTTGTTTATAAACGGCCAAAGTCACAAGAAGAGGTGTATGTTGTAAAATACTTCCTAAACGGCCACTGTTTACAAAATCGATTTCAAAACAAATGAAGAATTTTTGGATGACACTACTCTAAGTGTTGCAGAAAATTTCTAAGGAGGTAAAAAGCACCATTGTGACTTTAACGTGGTTGTTCAAAATAGATTGACTTAGATACACCACAATGGTGTCTGTGCTCATCAAGAGATTCACAAAATTTTAAAAGAAGAAAATTTTTCCTATCATCAACCAAGGGATTCTAGACTTCAAAAATTTTGAAATACAATTTTTAAAAGAAGCAGCCAAATTTGTTTGAGATTTCCAATCTCTTGCAAAAGAAGCTGATGAATCTCTTGCTATGCACAAGGCTTTGGAATATGAAATTGAGCGTCTCTTGAGAGCAGTTTGGTTCAGTCAAGGACATTATGTACTATGTGCAAATCCATCGGCTGTAGATTTATCAATCTCCAACTTGAGCTTGACCGTTACGAAAGATCGTCTTGAAAATTGTGTATCATTTAAAAAGGAGAAATGAATATGCTAAACTTTGGAAAGTTGGTACAAAAACAGTGTGAGAATGCAAATATGACAAAATTTGTACGATAAAGTTATATTGACATGCAACAAAAAATCGAAACGGTTGCAAGCTCAGTTGGGAGATCTCAGGGTACAGTACGGATACTCCATGTGTATTCAAAATACCCTTGATCCTTTGTCTAAGAAACTTGAAAATGAAGAATGTCGAATTAGCGTTTAGGTTCGGATTTATGAAAAGGAAATTTGCTCACCTTAAGACACATACAAAAACCTGTTTGACTCTATTTGTGACACGTGCTCAAACTAAAACAATAAATTGACTCTTCTGCAACACAAAATCTACATGATACGATCTTGAATTGCTAAGTACGAGCCCAGTTATTTGATAAAGTTATGTACCAGTGGACACACAAAAATGGTTCACGAGTACGAATACTAATTGTAGCAAATCAATCAACCAAGAGGAAACCGTCTTTGAACCTGTAGAAAAAAACTTTGTTGTGAGACAACCAAATGTATTTCCAATCTACATCAATACAAAATCATCCAAAAATCGTGGTTCCTCTAAAGTTGATGAGACGAACGATTTGTCAAAAACCAGTCACTTCAAACTCTGGTACACAACCACAGATATCAAAAAAATGTGATCTGACCCAGGGAATGTTTAGATTAATCCTTTTCAAGCCTTCTAGGGAGAAAAAGTATGTCCCTAACAAAGTTAGAGCTAAGCGTTTAGCAACTCCAATCACGTTTCACACACCTCATGTCTGTCATAAGAAAGATGTTAATTCTGGACTCAAATGGTTTATCTTCTACAGGTGTTAGACAACATGCTAAGACCAGAAGGCCACAGCCTAGGAGCAATACAAAGAATGATAGGGTTCCCCTCTGCATCTAAGAGTAGTTGCAAACAAGAATAAAGAAGTTGAAGTAGAAGAACACCATAGGATTTACTGCTTTCTAATAATAAGAAACATATTTCATCGGAGGTTAAACCGTTAAGCTTGATACTCGATTGATCAATTGAGTTATTTGTGCTATGTGTAAGCATGTTTAATCACTCGCTAATCATGATGTTTGTATGCTTAATTATGTGAAGGACATGAAATTCTCGTGGACGAAACAAAAGGCAAATGTTTCAAACACTGAAAATCAAAAGAACAAAAGCCAAAGTTTAAAAGCTAAGAAAGTGGGTTCCAACGAGAAGACTTGCTTAACCTAAGCCCTAGTAATCCTAGATTTTGCCTTAGGTAGGTCTCCAACTGGAAGATTTTTTGACATTTAAGGAAAAATAATCACATCCAGTGAAATATGAGAGTCAATTGACTGCTCTAATGGTGATAATGTCGTACCTTCTAACCTTCGGAACCTCAATCAAAAGGTTTCCAAAATTCCAGTTACTTTTCTTGGCAGGTTATCCAAATTTGTTTATGGTGTGTCGACTCGGGTTGCTCCAAGCATATGACCGGGAACCTAAAGCTTCTCATCAATTTCGTCTGGAAACGTTTTTGGGAAACCGTTTCGCCTTTGAAATGATATGTTGCTGCAATTATTGGGTTTCGGTGATCTTCAATGGGGAAATATTTTGTCAACCAGGTCTATTTCGTTGAGGCTTGGGCCACAATCTTGTCTCGGTTGGACAGTTTGTTGATTCAGATTTAAAGGTTGCTTTCAGAAGGAACTCTTGTTTTGTCAGAAATCTTGATGTGTTGATTTGCCTGCAAGGGAAAACCGTTCATCAAACCTTTACACATCAATCTCCATGATATGGGCCTCTGCATCCCCAATTTGCCTCACTGGCTCGGCATCTTTCTACCAATTTCATTGTTTATGGCATCAACGTTTATCCCACCTCAATTGTGACACCATCAATGACACTGCCAAAGACGACATTGTCTCGGTCTTCCCAAAATTCAAATATCATAAAAGAGCATCTTTGTCCTCTGTGAGCAAGGAAAAAAGCAAAAAGGCATCTCACCCACCCAAACATGTTCCAAATTCTAAGGCGAAGTTACACTTCTTCATATGGAATTTGTGTGGTCCAATGAGAAATTGCTAGCATAAATGGAAGCGATATGTTTTTGGTGATTGTAGACGTGATTACTCTCGTTACACTTGGGGTACATTTTGTTTTATTCTCAATCAAAAGATGAAGCTCCTGAAGTGATTAAAACCTTCCTGAGCGAATTACTGTCTTCTTCAGTTCACCTGTATTCATTCATAAGAACGATTAACGGCACAGAATTCAAAAATCAAATCTTAAAGAATACTTTGATAGTTGTTGGCATCATCTCAACAGCGTCTTCTGTATCCGATAAACACCTCAACAAAATGGGAGTAGGTAGTAGTGGAACAAAGTAATCGGAGTTAGTTGAGGCTGCTAGAACAATGTTTGATTTTTCTCTTGTGCGACCGTTATTCTTTATGGCGCTGAAGCATTGCTACTGCGTGCTACACTCAAACCGCTCAAACATTCACCGTCGATTTAACAAAAACACCTTACGAGTCAATTATCGGCAGGAAACCGGATATCTCCTTTTCTAACATGTATTCGGGGCTCTTGTTATACCCAAGATATGATCGTGAAGATAGGGAAAGCTTGGTGCAAAAGGTGATATTGGCTTTTTCATTGGTTATTCTGCTGATTCCTGTGCTTACAGGGTCTACAACCGAAGGACAAAGAAAATCATGGAGACAATGAATGTGTGTGCCCGTTTTAGGTTTTAAGTTATATAGCTTTCATTTTTTGGTTTTATTTAATCGTTTTTGCATATCTAACTTGTAGAAATAGAAAACCCAGCATAACCTAGTCATATTCAAACACCGATCATCAATTCGTCTTTCGATTTTCCATTGAAGCCTCGTTGGAACATAACGACCCGAGAACTCATACTTCCGGTTTCATATATATTTTATTTAGTGAATTTTGACTTTTTGCCTTGGTCAAAGGTATTTGGTTGAGTGTTTGCTTATATATTATATATATATATTATTGTCGAATCAACTTTCCAGAGCAGTAGTTTTTTCCACTTAGACACTTATTGATGATAGCAACAAATGATCTCCATGGTTGATGCATGTGATTAACATTGACATCATATAATACCTTTATCTCACCAATGTGTCCAATATCTCTAATAAAAGATAGAATTTCCTCTTCAAATGGAGGATCTTTAAATTTCTGACCTGGGAGTTTAGGGCAAATCTAGAGCATATCTCTGAAGTTGTCAACGTTAACAGTATGGCTTTTGCCGTTCATCTTGAAACAAAGTGAAGAATGATGTCTGGAGGTAGTGACCCAGAACTCTTGCATGTAGATTTCTGGTACACCAGCAGTGATCTCAAATGCTTTCTAGAAGGAAGTGAGTTTCAAAGCGTCTAATACCACTTGAAGAGTAGGTTCCTTGGAGTTGAGAGTGGAGCTTAGAAGGAGATTGCATTTCCCTATCTGAAGACGGTTAGCAGGAGCGACTAAATCATCATCCAAAGCCTTTTGCTGAGCTTTTGTGGTATCCATGATTCTGCTAAGAAAGGATCAATACATTTTATGTTTGGACAATACACTATAGAGACCTTTCAATTGAGCACTTTGAGTTGATTCATGATGCAAAAATTTCTTAAGGATAGGGCACTCTAAGACTTTTATCACTTTTTAAGATATATTCCTTTAAATGACAACTTAGATTGACAAAATGCTTAAGAAATTAAGGAAACTTTTTTGACTATTTAGGAATCGAGATCTTTCTAACTAGGTAGATAATTTTGATATCCTAAGCCTAATTTTAGTTAACCTTGTTTTACCTTGCAATTAAGCCAGTTTAACTTGATTAGAGATCATAATTAACCAATTTTAATTAATTCCCTAAATCAGGTTTTAAATTACCTTCTAATTGGAAAATTGATCTTAATTGTTTTTGGTCTTGAGAGATAAACCGTTTACTAACTTGACTTAATAGTTTGGTTCCTAAAGAAAAATCAGTTGTTCGGTTCCTTAAGAAAAATCAGTTGTTCGGTTCCTTAAGAAAAAAAAACTAGTTGTTCGGTTCCTTAAGAAAAACTAGTTGTTCGATTCCTTAAGAGAACTAGTTTTTTGGTTCCAAAGAAGAAACTAGTTGTTCGGTTCCTTAAAAAGAAAACTAGTTGTTCGGTTCTTAAAGAAAACTAGTTGTTCGGTTCTCAAAGGGGAAAACTAGTTGTTCGGCTCTCAAAGGGAGAAAACTAGTTGTTTGGTTCTCAAAGGGAACAAGTCGTTCGGTTCTCAAAGCATACATAGTTGTTCGGTTCCTAAAGAGAACAAGTTGTTCGGTTCCCAAAGGATGACTAGTTGATCGGTTCCTAAAGAGAACAAGTTGTTCGGTTCTCAAAGCATAACTAGTTGTTCGGTTACTAAAGAGAACAAGTTGTTTGGTTCTAAAAGAATCTAGTTGTTCGGTTTCATATGAAAACGAGTTGTTCGGTTCTTTAAATTTCACAAACATAAATTCACACTTGATTCTTTAACATTTTATCATTAAAACACAACATATATGCACTTAGTTCACAGGAATCACCACAAAAACAACAATATTTGCTTAAACACTTCAAACCGATTTCGAATATACAACATTATGCATTCATTCAAGATTTGATACAAACAAGGATATGATATAGACACTCAAACACATTCAAGACTAAGGAATCTAGCTTCTTAGCACAAAACCCACAAACTTTTTACAATATTGCGCATAAACCTAAAATTTCGGACAGACAGTCGACCATATCTCATTCATATGTTAACTACACATAAAACTACATTAAACAAGTCTTCTACAATCCAATGCCATCAAAACCCCTCAAATAATGTGAAGATTTATCCACCTTTGATTTTGAGAAACCCTAATTCAAAAAATTAGGGGTTTCAATTTCAAAAATGGATGAAATCGCAATTCCTTCATGGTATGCGATGTTTAGGAAGTGTAGAACAAATTATTAGTTATACCTTAAGCGTGTTAAAGACTGGAAATGGTGGTATGGAGAGTGGCGATCGTGCGTTTGAAGATGGGAGGGAAGAATAATTTCTTAAGTGTGTGTGTTTGTGTGTGTAAGAGACGAGTAGGGTGGGTGATGTTATAAAACAATATTCGTTTTGAACACATTCACCCCTTAATGTTTGAGATCTTTTCCACTAATCAACTATAAGTTTATTTAGTCATTCTAAGTTAACACATTGGCACAAATAGTCCTTGTAGCTTTTAACTAGCATACCTAACCACTTAAATTCACACATTTACTCCCTAAGGGCATAAACACATAACATATAAGGCACATATAAGCTAAACTTAATTAACTTTCCTTAAGAATGATATTCCATTATTGTTTAAAACACCTTTTTCCTTTAATCGCATTTTTTATTATGAAGAAGATATTTGACATTTTCTCCCCCTCAAACAATGACCTGTTTTTTATTTAAAGAGCTGTAGTCGTTGTTTGAGAAATCGAATGTCTTTGAAAAGCATTTGAAGCAATGTTTTTATTTTTTGAAAAAAAATCAAACACCATGAAATAAGATTTCTCTTATTTTAACACATAAGCGCACTGACACGTATACTTATAGGAATATAGGAAGCACGGGTTGTGTTGCAAAGTAAACACAAGCCTTTGCATGGTCATTAAGTAGACCATGCCCGAGAATAAATTCTCGTTGTGAGGTCAAGTTTCCTTTTTAACGGAATATTTGCCTTTAAGATGATGGCCGGGTTGCTATCTGAAATAATAGCAAGTCATTTTTGGCATGTTTTGAAAACATTTGAAACTTCTGCTCGAACTTCATTTACAGCCTCGTATCATTATTGAATGACATTTCTAAGACCGTAAATGTTATCGATTTTCAAAAGACATGCCATTATTACCTCTTTTTATATTTTTCTTATTTTTTTAATTTTCTTCTTTGGTTTTATATATTTTATATTTTTGTATTTTGTTTTTATAAAAAAATTTCTGAAAATGAAAAATCTTTTTGGTTTTTACGGTTTTTAATATATATACATATGATACAGGATATTTGAATAGGTACCACCACTATTCTTCAGCTTCATCTGCCAATTGTTTCAGAGTTTCCAGCGTAAAACTTCGCATTCCCAGCTTGTTGATAAGAAATTCAATTCTTTCTCTGCAAGGGCTTAGTGAAGATGGCCGCCAAGCTGATTATTCTGTATTGACTAAAGTGAATTCTCTCACTACTCCCATTCTCAACTTTGCACTTTTATGAAATGTAATCATGATGTCAATATTGTATTTGTGATCGAGAATGTTAAACATTGTAGCATGCATAAGACAATAACACTTTTGTTATCACAGAATATAGGAGAGTATATAATGAAACTAAGGCCATTGTCAGTAAGCAGTGATCACCATCCAAAGGACTTGAGCACAACACCAAACAAGGCTATATAAGTAGCTTTCTGTACTGGAGATTTATCGCAACGCTTTTCTACCTTTTTATGAACCACTAACAATCATATCTTCCCAATAATTCATTACATCCAGGATGTACTTTCGTCTAGTAAATCTTGGAACCCGCATGAACACGCCTGCATCAGTTGTTAAGAGCAATAAAAGAATCCTTAGGATAACAAGAGTCCCCTATAGACGGTTCCTCTTATGATTTATAAAGATCATCTTTTTTTACCAGCATGTTATAGTGCTTTTCGGATAGTATATGCCTGAGAACCGGGCACACATACATACAACAAATTAAAGGTCTGGTCTACAAGAGGTGAAATACAATAAGGGTGCCCACCAATTCCACGATTAGAGTGTTAAGGTCAAACAGCTTTCCCTTTGTGTATCTTCATTCAGGATTGGATTTCGATTGGGACATGGAAATCCATCGGGGTTACTAGATTACTATACCATCTTTTTTCAAAGAATTCTAGAGCAATTTAACTGTTAGTAAAGATGCCTCTAGGACTTTTGTGTGAAAGACGTGTATTCCTAAAAATAAAAATGATATTTTGCCCATCATCGACATCTTAAACTTTGAACACATTATTTTTGAAAATTGGTCACATAGTTCAGGTGTAGTAGACGCAAAAATATATCATCAACATAAATTGAGGTACCAGAATGAATATTCTTTTGCCTTGTCGATCTAACACAACGAATGGTGTGGGATCCACAAGTGAAACAAACTTTTTTGTAGGATAATCTTTCAAAGTTGATCAACGGATTCATTATAGACCAAGAACACTTACCTAGAGGATGAAACAACGTAAGGGGTTAGATTAGACCATTTAACTTCACTAAGGATGATGCAATCTCGCCTTTTCGGGGAGAAATGAAGTTAAACTCCAAGGACACACCCTTTTTGTTTCGACAAAAGAGGGAGAAGAGTGTAAACTGAGAAGGTAATGTAAAGGTAGTACGGGGATACAAGTAACTTTTACATTTACTATATATTACGTTTACATATTTTGTCATCAACAAAAAGGGGGAGATTGTTAGTGCAAATATTACGGTATTTAATATACACAGTCTCGTTTGTTTTGTTGATGATAAACATGTAACTTGTAATACATAATGTAAATTGTAAAGTTACTCGTAATTATATTTTGTGTCAATATACATCAACACATCTCCACGTCTCGATTCCTCGTATGTTACAACACAGGTTCGTACATGTTTGTTATGTTGCATTATGATCAAACCTCATTTCACACTTTGCATATTTTTAAACACAAGTAACTTACATTTTAAGAATATATACATTTTACTTTAACACATTTCTTTAAAATAAAAAATCTTGTAATTTTACCTCATCCATGACATCACCATATCTTACCAAATCTGGAAAAATCTCTCCAAGATTGCATAAGATCTTTCAAGATTTTGCAAATCAAAATTTGGATTTTGTTACCGTAGGCCGGTTCCGCCGGTTCCCTTTGATTTACAAGCTGGTTCCATTGGTGAACAGTAGGTGGTTCTGTTTAGCTTTTCCTATAAATATATGAGCCTTTTCAATCCGTTTTTCACCACTTTTCACACACTTTTTACACCATTTTTCACTCATTTAGATCTGTAGATTTTCATTTTAAACACCCCATGGTTATATGATTATAATGCTTCTAACACTCATCTTGTTGTAAGCATACTTTCATGATAATTCACCAAAGAAAGCCTTTAAGATCATGTCATTTCCACCCACCACAAAGCATACATACATGTAGATCTACAAGATTGAAGATCTCATCATCATCATCCATTTGAAGGCTTCATATCAATGGAAGTTCATATAGATTAGTCATTCATATCCAAGTAACACATATGTCTTGGATCTTTATTGTATTCACTATTGTAATCACATTGTTTTAGATGGTTTATGTGTTTGTGTCATAAAACACAAGGTTTGTTATGTTGGGTCAGAAAACATAACGGGGTTTTGGGTTGGTTCTACCTTTGTGTAAGGACTCCGTATTTAGCTTTATACTGGATAAAGTGTAAGTGGCGATGGGTTGGTTCTACCGGTGTTAGGACTCGGTATTTAGCTTATTACCGGATAAAGTGTAAGCAACGTTGTGTAAGGTTTTCTCCGCCGAGAAGGGAGCTTGTTGATCTAGTGAAGTAACTCTTGAGTTGGGTACTCGGGGAGTAGAGTAGGGCGGAGAGGAGATCCGTGACGGAACCACTATAAATCATCATGTTCGGTTTGCTTTCTCTTTACATATCGTTATCTCTTTATGATTTAATTATGCTTATGTTGTGGATTGTTGTGTATGCTTGTGTTGTGACTACATGATTTCTTTATGATTTATATTGTCTTAATAGTCATAGATTATATTTAGTATTTTCTATATTAAGTCACAATTGTTCGGGTATTTGATACAAAAGTTTTTAATTTTTAATCAAAAACGTATTCACCCCTGGTATGTGTTTAATTACACATACCTTTGACCACTAAAAATGGACTTAAATGACCAAAACGTACCAAAAATACATTGTATTTGTATGTTTTGCATTTGTATTATGCATGTAACGGATATCTAAGAAAAGGACAAAATCGAAGCCAAAACGACAAAACCGAGTACGAGAACGGAAAGACAGTGAGAAGTCAAAAAGGCCAAGTCAAAGTCAAAGTCAAAGTCAAAGTCAACCCTGGGAAGTGGCATTGGAAAAAGCATCGAAAACCAAACCCAAAAACCTAAATTGTCAAAAGTAGGCCCACCCGTACCCACCTAGTGGGCCCGGGTCAACCCACTTATATATTACAAGACTTAAAGACTTACAAAGGCCCAAGACTCTTTTTAACTATAATCGGCCCAACAAACAAGCCCAAACCCAAAGCCCCTTTATAACTCCCGTTAACTCCAAAGCCCTTTTATCCCTTACTCTGTTAGTCCTTTAAATAACTAACGGTGCAAACATCACTATAACCAAGAGGGCCAAATTTGCAAACCTCAAGGACCATCCCTGTAATATCTCTATATAACCTCAGGGACCATTCTTGCCAATTTTCCAAATTTTCAAAAATTGCGCGAACACTATTCATCATCTTCCAGGTTCTGTCCTGTCCTCACTACCAGACAAGACACTATCCCCCTTTCTTCTCCCCTATGTCAACCAACACCTTTACACACCTTATCCCACCAAAATCCACCTTGGCAATCCTTAGCATCCCTATTCGTCCAAGGAACAAGACAAGAGATCAATGGCTAAGATCATAAGACTTAGGCTCTACTCAATTTCAATGGCCAAGATTGTTCTTTGAAGACTCTCACACAACAAACACACCCGCAGGAGCTCTCACAAAGAAAGCACAAGTCCTAGAATCTTCTTTAGCTTATTATAAATAGGCTTATTTGTAAGCCCTTGAGGCATAGTTAGTTTTTCTTAAGTTTTTTTTCACCTATTTGTAAGCCCTTTTCACATAGTTAGTTTTTTATAAATAGGCTCATGAAATTTAAAGTTTTAGCTTAAAACCTGTTTTACTCATTTGTGTTTAAAAGTTATCAAGAATCTTTCTTAAGCTCATATAAGACCTTATTTAAGCATATTGTTAAGCTGTTTTCATTTATATATAAAGTATTTAAGAAAATTTTACAAAAAAAACACAAAAAAATTATACCCTCAAATACCATAGCTTAATGGATGATAAGCCAGATTTGGATGGGCTTATGGATACTACTAGCTTATCTTTGATAAGCTAGAGCTTGTAGATAAGCTCTTTTGAGCTCATTTGCCTTGTTTAAGCAAGGGCCTTTGTAAGTCTTTATTTTTCCATTTTTAGCTTATTTACTATTCAACTACTTATTTGTGCTTATTGTTTGCTTATATTTGCTTATTTATGCTTATTTATGCTTTTATATGATATTTGATGCTTATATGCTTGTCTTGTGTTTTAAAAATCATTTGTTTGAAGTTTTGCTTAAATTATGTCTTAAGTAGCTAAAAAGATTGCATAATCTGTTTTAGCTTATTTGTTATTGAAATTTGCTTAATATTGATAATATAGCTTATTTAACATCTGGTCTTGGTA
>BQNB010027191.1:34163-57854 GCA_026074375.1 Tanacetum coccineum | reverse complement strand
TTTTTTTGGGGTGGGTTTAGGGTTACAAATTAGGGGCGGTGTATGATAGGATATTGTATGTTAATAGCAAGTGATCGTAGGGTTCTTAAAAAAAAGCCACGTGTTTTTTGATTAGAGGTTTTGGGAGACAAACCTTCTTTTATATAAGAGGTAGATTGGGCCAAAACACGTGGTTAAAAAGCTACAATTGAGGTTATTAACAGCCAACGCACGTGGTCAATAAGTTATAATTGAGGTTATTAGGCCAAAGTAGCAACGTGGGATAAAATGAAGATTGACAATCTGAACCGAAAACCGAATTTATATATATATATATATTTTTATATATTTATATATATATAAAAAGACCATTAAAATTTTATCCTAATATAAAAAAATAATTTTATGTCTGAAATAATTTTTTTTGCTAAATATCTATGTAATTATTATTTTTTAAATAAATTATGTAATTTGGGTTATTCGGGTCAACCCGAAAACCGAACCGAATTCAAATTCGGTTTTCGGTTTGGTTTGAATTCTAGTTTGGTTCGGTTCAATTTTCGGGTTGACCCAATTTTTTTTTAAACTGAACTAACCGAACCGAACAAACCGAATAACCCGATAACCGAACCGATCCCTACCCCTATTTTCATTGGCTTCTATTAATCCAGGTTTGTCACTCCATATAAGCCCAAAAGTTTGACCCAACTCCAGCCCATTGCTGGCACTCTCATTTCCTTGCAACTAATTGGCTACTTTGGGTCGGGATCCGAGATAGAGAAATTTCATTTTAGCTTAAACAAGCAAGATACCCCGCGCGTTGCTGCGGGGAATAATTTTTTTGCGAATCGATTGCAGATTAATATTCGTACGTATGTCAGAAGCATTGTAATACTGAGCTCGTTTTGTTCGCAATTCGAAGATCTTTCTGATGATATTTTTTTATCTGAATGAATCGGTAGATATGTGCTATATATTTGATAAATACAGTTTATTATATAAAAAAGTTGTAAATATTTGAAAGTTAAGGGTCCTTTTTGTAAATGGGCCGAAAAAGTTTTTTTTTTTGTTGGGTGGCGTTCTGGGCTGTCGGTTTCGGCCCAAGCCGAAACGACGTCGTTTTGCACCTCAAATGTGTATATATATAATATAATAAAAAACCAGTATTATAATTATATTATAATTATAATTATTACTAAACCATACAAAAAGCGGGGGACCCGACCCGAATATAATTAATGCCACCCGAGACCCGCTATTTAATGCTGCACACCGGAAGTTTATTTCGGTATTTACGAAATAATTAATGTTTGGTTCGATTTTCGTTGGGTTTAATTTTTTTTATTTTTTATTTATTTACGAAATAGCCCCTCGAGTATTTACGAAATATTTCATCGCACTATGTGTCAAATTACGATTTCTACCTTATTGCAACGACAACGAAAATCACCACCGGATCCACTCTCGCTAACCCAAAACGACGCCCGCTAACCATCCCGCAGATGCCGCATTAAATGCACCGGGTCGACCCGACCGGTCCAGGTGCATTTAATGCGTGGGGTCGACCCGATTCGGTCCAATTTTTTTCGCAGCCCGTCGGTATTTACGAAATACCTCCTCGCACTATGTGTCAAATTACGAAAACTACCCTCATTTTAAAAAAAATTATAAAATACCCCCTCCCTCACTAACGGCTGTTGGGATCGGTCGCTACTTAACGACCGTTAACTTTTTTTTTCAATTTACAAAAATATACCCCCTTGCACGTCCAGCCGAAAACAACGCCCAATAACAAGCCCGACCCGACCCGTCGGAGTCCGTCTGACCCGCCGGAACCCGCCGGACGACCCCTTTTTTTTCTCAAAATTTTTTTAAAATAAAATTTTCCGTTTTTTTCGGAATACCCTCTCGCACTGTTGGAGTCATCGGTCTGTTTTTTTAATGAATAAAACTTTAAGTTTCCTCAAACCCCGCGCTCCGCTAACCGTCCCGCAGCGGAGCGCGGGTATAGATACTTGTATCCTATGATATACGGAGTTTTAATTACTAAAACAGGAAAAATTATCTCTAACACATGTCTATATTATGGGGATTGTTTGAAAGACTTCTTTTGAAATTTCTTTACACATATATTTTACTCAGACGTTATCTTTGAAGATTCAAAGAAAAATTATCCCAAGCAAACACCATGATGCATCACAAGTAGTCAAGGTTAAAACTTAAAAGTAATCCTTGCTTAAAAGCTGGGAAAATTCTTGATACAAGATTGTGGTGCATGAAAATTGTTTCAGAAACACACAAAAACAATAAAAAAAACATAAAACAAATTTGTAGATGATAAGATACCAAAAAGAACAATTATAAAAAAAACATAAAACAAAATTGTAGATGTTAAGATGCAAAAAACTTGCCCATAATGTGGCAGAAACGACAATGTCTACTTGCATGGAAGAGTTCAACCGTATAAGATACCTTCACATCTTCCATGAAGATACCAGCGTCATTTGTGTCAGATTATAAAGGTATTGCAACTGGGCATCTACATTCTTACTTATAAACATATCAAAAATCGATGTGGGATAAACTCAGCCCACAATGGTAGCGTAGAGAAAATTATTCGTACTCAGAAACACACAAGAACATTTACGAAGCTTATCATACACAAAAATGTTAAATGTAGATCATATATATGCCAAAAAGTTGCCCATAATGTGGCAGAAACGTCAAGCCGCCAACATACACGAATGAGTTTAATCCTAGAATTTTATCGATTATCAATCGTGTAATCAGAAGAAGTGACATTTGTGCAAGATTATAAAGGGATTATAACTAAGTATCTACATTCTTACTTATAAATATATCAAAAGTTCGTCCATCCATCAATGTGGGACAAAATGAACCACTTTACTTTCAGGGAATATATTGGAGACTCAATATTGCAACTACGCGTCTACACCGTCTCCGTTTTTGACAAGTAATAGATCTTTTACGAAGCTCTCTTCAAGGAGCATGCATTCCAATAAAATGCCGTCAATATGGATCATGCAAGTTTATAATTATATGTGTTCAAAGTTGATGAAAATTATGGGACCTGAACGAGGCGAAAGATGATGGTTTTGGTGATCTCGAAAGAGGCAGGGTTTGAGTAATGGTGACATGTTTTGTGGTGATTGTTGTGTCGGTTTAGTATATTTTGGCTAGTGATGGTTTAGTGATAGGCTTTTTCTATACTGAAGCCCTGTAGATATCAGTATTAAGTCTTGGTTGTTACTACTTTTAACCGTAGATTGTTAGTGTTAATTGATATTCGCTGTAGGTACTAGATTTTGTGGAATTTGATATTAGTTATAATTCTTCAGGTTGGTGCTTTAATAGTTTAACAATAGTTTACTTATTAAATTAAAGCATCATATAGCCAAGGCCCTAGAATTGTTACTCACAGAATCATCCAATTACTCTGTTATTGCTTGTAATATGCAATGCCAACTATTATGTGTAAGTAGTAAACTCTTATATTTTGAACTTTTAATTATGCAACCATTTTTTCAAATCTCGGACTAGGACTAGGATTATCATACTTTGGAAAATTATACAAAGATCACAATAACAGTTTGAATATCATACAATCAACCTCCCCTTTTATTTTTTAATCACAATATCAGTCTAAGAGTTCATACAATACAAAACAAAGAAAGAACAATTACACCTGAAAACCCTAAGGGTGCGTTTGGTTCGCGGAATCTTCAGGATTCTTATGAAATTGGAATCTGATTCCAATTCCATAACGGAGAAATATAAAACTAGAGAGAGAAACACTATAAACGAATAACCCTAAGACTCAGTATATGAGAGTATATATACCCAGCTAAAATCAATCCTTAGCTCCTTCAGCCCTTCAACTTCAACATGTTACTCCTCCAGTCCCTGCAATATAGAAAACATAAACACTCCAAAAATAACAAAGAAAATAATACCTTTATGGCCCCTGAGAAATAAAATACTTTCCACTCACAGCCGAAGTATATCAAAAGCTAGATTAGCTCATTTAACATTCCCCCTTAAGCTAGCTCTTGTACATATCAAACAATCCAAGCAAATCACAAAACTTATTGTGATCCTGAACACTCAAACCTTTAGTAAAGACATCTGCAACATTATCAGCAGATTTAACCTTTACAGTTTTAACAATACCAGTAGATACCTTTTCCCTTAAGAAAAACAACTTTATTTCAAAGTGTTTAGTTTTCTCATGGAAAACAGGATTTGCTTATTATCATAGTGTATTGGAACAGGGAGTGAGATTTGAATATTATGCTCATTCAGGATTTTATGAATCCAAATAACCTAATAAGTAACAGTATTCATTGCTTTATATTATGCTTCTGTAGAAGACTTAGCAAGCATTGACTGTTTTTTGCTTTTCCAAGATATTATACTTTTACCCAAAAACACCGAATATGCAGTCACAGACTTCCTGGTAGCCTTACATTTGGCCCAGCCATAATCAACATACACATTTAAGTTCAATTCCTTATCTTTCACAAAAGAAATGCCCTTGCCAGGACCATTCTTTAAATATCTCAAAACTCTAAAGGCAAGTTTTAAGTGAGATTGTAATGGAGCATGCATATACTGACTTAATACATGAACAACATAACTAATATCAGGCCTTGTATGAGTAAGATAAATTAACTTACCAATAAGTTTCTGATAGTTGTTAATGATGTTAAGAGGACTGTCCACAATAACCTTTCCAAACTTTGTAGTACTCTCTTTTGTTTCAATAGGAGTACCACAAGGCCTACATGCTAGCATTCCAAACTCAACCAAAACTTCCAAATAGTACTTTCTTTGTGTCAAATACAAATTTCCCTTTGATTCTAAAACTTCAATACCCAAGAAGTATTTCAACTTTCCAAGATCCTTTGTAACAAATTTAGAACTAAGAAACTCTTTTACTTTGTTAATTTCATCACCATTATTACCAGTTATAACAATATCATCAACATAAACAAGTAAGGCAATAAAGACACCATTCTTGTTTTTGATAAATAATGAAAAATCATTTTTACTTTGTATGAAATTATTTTCAAGTAAAACAGAGATCAGTTTCTCATTCCATTTTCTTGGAGCTTGTTTCAAGCCATATAAAGACTTGACAAGTTTGCATACTATTTTATAATCTTTACTAAAGTACCCTTCAGGAAGTTTCATATAAACATCCTCTACCAATTCACCATACACAAATGCATTATTGATGTCTAACTGGTAAATAGGCCAATTATTATGCATAACTATAGTCAGTAAACATCTTACTGTTACAATTTAACAACCGGAGAGAATGTCACTTCACAATTAATTCTCTCTTTTTGATTAAAACCCTTAGCCACTAATCTGGCTTTAAATCTTTCAACTTCACCACTAGACATATATTTGACTTTGAATACCCACTTCTCCTTATAAGTTTTCTGCCCATAGGTAAGTGAGTTATTATCCAAGTACCATTTCTATTAGGAACTTCCATCTCTTGGTTTATAGCTTCTATCCACCTAATATCACTAGCAGGCTCACTATAGGACTTAGGCTCACTAATTTTATTAAGATTGGTAGAAAAATTAAAATTTTCAACACTTAACTTAAAGTAGTTAACTTGTCTATCAATGTTATATTTAACCTTAGTATTAACCTCAAAATCACTTAATTTTGTAGGCATACTTGTTTTTCTATTTGACCTCCTAAGATTAACACCTTGATTGTCTGGATTATTTAAAATTGGACTTTGAAACTGATTATTAAATTCTTGATAAACAGTATCATCACCCTCAGATTCACTATTAATGTCATCAGGTATTGCACTTTCCAAGTTATCACAGTCTGCTTCTGCTGGTATGTTGTCATCAGGGTGTCCCTCTTCACCCCTTCTAGCATTTCCAGTATTTTTAGTACCTCCTTGTGATAACTGGTCTGTGCCTTTACCTATGTCAGACCTACTATCTCTCCCATCATCATAGGGATCATTTGACAAATTATCTTCTAGGTCATTATTGAAAAAATTCAAACCATTAAGATTTTTAGCTCAAGTTTATAATCTTTGTTTTCAGAACTGTTTTTGAAAGGAAAAACAGTCTCATAAAACTTAACATCTCTTGAGTAAAACATCTTTTTAGTTTCCAAACTAAACAACTTATATCCTTTATTATCAAAAGAATAACCAACAAACACAGGTTTGTCAGACCTAGAAGAAAACTTATCAGTATTATTCAGCACAGTAGAAAAACACAAACATCCAAAAACTTTTAACTGAGATACATTTGGTTCAGTTTTAAAAATCATTTGAAAAGGAGGCTTTCCACACAGAACAGAGCTTGGGGTCTTGTTAATTAAGTAGACAGCAGTTAGAACACACTCAGACTACATGTTCAAAGGAATCCTCCCTAAAACATGAGGGACCTAGCAACATTTAACAAATGCCTATGTTCTGAAACATGATGCGGCGGGTTGCACCACAAAAGTTTTACAACCCTCCTAGGTAGAGTACATAACCGTTGTAGTGCAGTATAAGCAAGACTCGGAGAGGTAATTATCGTTCTCTAGGGGAATAGTTTGTATAAAAGTATCAAATCACTTAATAAATAATCAAGAAAGAAAGTTTAGAGAGAGAAAGGAGGGTTGTAGCACTCAGAAAGAGAAAGGAAAGGAAAATGTATTACGTGAAAGAAGCAAATGAACAACCAACCCTCCCCAAGGTGTGGAGAGGGGTATTTATACTTACTTGTGCGCCGGTCAACATAAGGGTATCATATGTTGACTCGGTTAGCTTGGTAAGTTTCCAAATGTTGTTGCTACGAGCTATACTATTACATATTGGTAGTGACCGAGTCTTTTCTCGATTTCTAACAATCTCCCCCTAAGGGAGGTCACTCCAATTTACAAAAACTTAAGCTTAGCATTCTATGAATGTCTTCAATCTTTGCTCGTAGTCTTGTTTTCTTTATCTTTATCTTGAGAATCTTGATGTAGTAATCTTTAGACGTTGAGGATTTAGTTTGTTTCTTTAACATGACTTGTATGTGATCTTGAGCTTCTTGAGATCATCAACCAAGCATAATCTCTTTTCGCCATCTTGTGATCTTTGCCTTCTTGTGATCTTGTGACTTTTGGACCGACATGCTCATACCTTTCTTTGTCTTGAAAAACTCGTAAATTCATCTTTCGTGAGATTCTTTAACTTTAATACTTCGTCACTTTAAGAAAGACGTTCGGTATCAAAGTAGCGGAAGACTTTTGAAACATGTACTTGAGCTTTCATAATGTTGTTACAAATGTCGGTCGGGTATGAGCATGTGGCATAGACTTCAACTCATCGGGATTGAGACTTCACCACCATAGGATTTGATCTGCAAATAAACAGTTAGCAATAAAGCTTGTGGTCGAATATGGCTTTGTCATTCGACCGTGTTTGGTTGGATCAACCTTCGGTGTTATGAATACCGACCTGTGATCAGGTAGATTTATCTTTAAAGATGAATCTCCTTGACAGGATTTCAAGCTTGTAGTATTGAATTCTCTAATATATAAGTATCAGATTCATCGTACTTAGCTTGTTCTCAAACCAGAACGTCTTAAAGCAGACAACACGGAAAGAGTGAATCGGTAAGTTATTATCTTTCCGATTGAGTCGCCAATTCGTGTTCGGCCTTCCTATGTCCAGATACCTTTGTGAGGCTTCCCATGGATATAAGATTGAAAATTGATTTAGGAAAATCAGTCGGTATGTTAAGATGCAAACGGTTTTTATAACACACCAACAGTTTTATCTTTTTTAAAATTCATTCGTCAATTCATAAGCTGGACCGAATCGATATCTAGTGTCACAAGTTTGATCCATATAGGATCTCACAAGTCACCTATCGCAGAGCTTGTTTGATGGTGGCTCTGGAAGGATTTCCATCGTCATTGTGATTACTTAAGTATCACTCTGATGTTCTGGCAATATCACAAAAATAATGCGAAGGACTCTTAAGATATTACTTGTTATCACAATGTGTGATTTAACAAATATATTATGAATTAGTGTCCTAATGATATTTATGGATGATCTCTTTTATGAATCTAGACTCGATAGTGCACATTTAATTTTAGTGATCGGAGGCTGGAGCTGATTGCTACCTTTCCAATATCAACAATCTCGGAGTGAGAAAATAAATAGAAATGCGTGTAATCTCCGTAAGTTTTGAAAGAGTCTTTCCTACCTTGAGTGGCTGAGGAGGGTTATGCATTGCGTCACTGGGTCCACGAGGACTGTCTTTAATACCAGACAACATCTTAGTGTTTCTGACAGTTTATGTATTGACCCGATTTTTGCCTAAGTGTAAGGAACGCTTCTTTCTTTTCACCCTTTATCTTAACTTTTCTTTTTCATTCTTCAACCCAAAACTCAAAAACGAGTTTTAGGTGTGCTAAATCATAATCTCGATACCTAAACCATAAAAGTCGATTTTCACAGGAGAAAAAGAGCAGAAGAGGTCGAGCAACGTTATCAATTCCATAGGAGACAACGTGTAATTTTGTATACTTTAGTAATCATTCAGTTTTTGGTATCATTCGTTAACTCGGTTAGTTTACCTTGGCTAAATAATTGCTTTTGTATTTATTATGACGTTTGAAGGCTAATACCTTCGGGTATTAGCCATTATTATGAAGATCTGAATGTTTGGGTATTTGTATTATTCTTAAATCTTTATTATCGTTGAATGCTTGTTTATGTTTATCAATTTATACTTGTTTACGCGCTTTTGTATGCGACCTATCATTCAACTGGATCTAGTGATATGGACCAAGTAGATTTAGAGTCTGGGATAGCTCTCCATATAGTAATTTATACATCTAGAATCATAGTTACACAAATATTATCCTTCTAAGTCTGTGTCTAGGATACGCTTCGGGCTTAACTAGTTAATTGGATATTGCCAATGGTTTATTGATCGTGTTGACTAGCAGATGACCTAGATAATTCAACAAGTAACATTCTGATTCCATTGGATAGTTGGACGAGTGGACTACTAGTGTATAAATTGCCATTAAGCGGTAAGTGGGTAAAGTCTCTATGAGCTAGGGTTTAACAAGATCACCATTGCTTTAATCCCTAAGATAGATTATAATCAGCAAATAAGGATGCTTTTATTGCGGATGCTTATAATTGAGACAGAAATTAATGTGACCTAGGTCCTTAGGATGATGTAACGCCTAAGTCTTAAGAATGATATGCCGCCTCGAGAGAAGAAATCATTGCACTTAATAAACAAACCAACATTCTAATCGGATTAATAATGGTTAATACAGTTTTCTTATATAAGGCTCGACCGCTCTTTTATCCTTTGTTAATTAGCTCGCGTGGGTTAAAGTGCCTTGAATTGATTATAGTCACCAACCAAACCGTGCTAGTCTCTCAGGCTGAAAACCCCTTTTTCCTGTAAATAGAACCAAAGACTGACAAAGGTATTAGAAAAGGATAGAATTAACAGTAGATTGATAACCAAGATAAGAATTTGAATTGAACGGATTTAACCTCGCTTCAAGTGTTCGACACCCTACTTACCATGAAACTACTACCGATCGGGTACACTGCCCGTTAAAGTGTTGTTTTTGGTTTAGTCGGCAAAATATAAATTTAAAAATTGAATCAATAAAATATACACCCACACAACTACATATTTCAAAGGATCAAAAGGATAATGCGTGAGGCCCTTGATATATTTCTTGTTTCACTGAGTGAATTAAAGCATATTTTGGATAGTGTCCTATAGAGATTTATAGATGATCTCTTTTATGGCTCTAGACTCGATAGTGCACATTTTATTTTAGTGATCGGAGGCTAGAGCTGTATGCCACCTTTTTAATATCAATAATCTCAGAGTGAGAAAGTCAATAGAAATGCATGGAATCTCTATGAGTTGAAACACAAGAGTCTTTTTGACCTTGAGTGGCTGGGGAGGGTTGTGCATTGCGTTACTGGGTCCATGACGACTGTCTTCAATACCAGACAACATCTAGTTTTTCTGACAGTGATGTATTAGACCCGGTTTCTACCTATGTAACAAAGGGCTTCTTTCTTTTCACTCTTTTATCTTAACTTTTACTTTTAATTCTTCAACCCTTCAATGCTACCTAGACTTCATCACTTACCACCTTGTTGGGTATTGTTCTAGTGTCAGCTCATCTTAGTCCACATTTTTCCTTTTCTCACTTTACTCCTTTTTTCATCATACCTAGAGGACTTATAATCTAACAAATAGGAAAAACTCTAGGTAGATCTCTCCGGTTCTGGCTGGATCATGGGAACGAATACCTAATCTTAACCACCTTATAACTCTAATTAATTACAGACATGGTCGGTCTTTTGGTATTGTTTTAGCCTTAAAACCATTTGTAATGCTCCCTTTCAACATGTGCTCGTATCGAAATATTTAGCACATGAAGGGTGAAGCTTGCACTTGAGTTCTTAAAATCACATCTTTAGCCATATATTTTAATCACATTATCTCCCCTTATCAAAAATGTCAAATCTCTTGATATTTTGGTTTTCAGTGATATAAATATAAATGCTTTCATGGAAAAATGTTCTAATTATTAACAAGCCGTATTAGAAACATTTTAATGCTCCCCTTTAATTATGAGGGTATTATATATATATGGAAGGGATCAAGTGAGAAGAAAAAGTATAAATGAGAATGATAAAGAAGGATTTCTACCTCACAATTTAAATAGGAACTAGAATTTTTAAGAAGAGATGCATGCATTTTTTAATTGCATCTGAAATGTGTGGTTGTGGTTTCTTCCTTATCATTCTCATTTATAATTTTCTTCATCATTTGATCCGTGCTATATATATATATAATATATAAATATAATATATATATAATATATATATATAATATAATATAGATATATAATATATATATTATAAGATATATATAAATATATATAAATATAAATTATATATATTAAGTGTAAGTTACCGGATAATTTAAATTTTTTTGAATTTATTGAAAAATTCTAGAAAATTCGTACTCACACACTATTTATATTTGCCTATTATTATAGTTCTAATACTACATATTCACAATATTCACAAGATAAGATTTTGAGATAGGACCTGACGATCATATGGTGCGCGTCATTAGTTTGTAGTCCATCTCAAGTTCCCGAGCACCAACCAATCTTTCAAGATTCCGAATGATCCTTCTTTCACTCATCTGCTTATCAATCAGCTCGACCATAAGTTCCGACCTCTTTCTGTCAATGGCCGTCCACTTTCTCCTTAACATCTCCTTGTTGTATGCCATATCAAAATCACGTACTCTATGATGAAGCTCATCTCGAACTTTCTTGAGTGTCCCGTCCGAGAATTTGTACAGCTCATCAGCCCGCATCACCCTTTTCTGTTTGGTCAGATCTTCATAGATTACCCTTGGTGGCTTGTAAGATGGAGTGTAAGGTTCTTTGAATTCTATTTCTGGAATGGTCTGTTGAGGTGGAGTGATGTTAAGTTTCTTCTGGTAACTCTCTACACCAAGCTGTAGATCCTCGACCCGTTTCTTGATGACGAGACTTCTTGTGAACATACAAAGAGCCACAATAAAGTCAACAATATCGTTGTCGGTGAGATGGAATAGCTTGTGTTGAACAGCAAGAAGCAGCATGTATTCAATGTCATTCAGGTGTAGATCCACGAAGTCACCTTCTTTAAACTTGTATAATTGACGGTCAGCTCTTTTCACCACAATTTCTTCTAGATGACCATATCCATGCATTTCTTAACACTAACACTCTTCACCCCCAGAATTTTCTTAGTGGAATACACATTATGCTTGGAGAACTTGTTCAGCTGAGATTTGTGCCATAGCTTACGCCCTTTTACCCTAATGTTTGATCCCTTTCAACGCATCTTTGTCATACCCCACTTTGGTAGGACTCCAAAGCGTAGGAACCATGTCTTCAATCCCTTCAATCTCATACCGAGCTGCTTTTGTCTTCGTTATTGATGTAGTGTACGTTCTCTCTGGATTAGAATATTTCAGATACTCCAGATCATTGTTGAAGAAGTAATCAGCAACAACAGTTAGATGGCCTAGGTGACCTTGCAAAGGAAGAGGTTTGGACAGGTCAAAGGGGTAACGATCTCCTTCAAGATATTCTAATAAAGCTTGTCTGTTAATGCATTGAAACACTCTTGGAAGTCGTACTCTAGTGCGACGCTGCTAGAACACGTGCCTTTTAACAGATTATAGGCAGGTCCTAACAATATATCTTGAGTGAGATTATCAATTTTGAGTCGATTCAACACATACTTGGAGAAGTCAATCGGAGTGGCCATTAGGTCGTTGAATGTGAGAGGATCCTTTATAGCAGAGACCATTTGATTGAACCAAGGTTGTTCGGGTTGATCAAGTACAACCTAACGCTTGTACCATTCCGGATCAGGAGTAGGAGGCCTTGGAGGTTGCTTGAACCATTCTGGGTTTTGAGTCTTAGCTGTCTTGGGTTCTGAAGTGTATTGTGGTTGATCATCATTACGAACCACATCTTCACCCACATCATCCATTACCACCTCAGCAATAGGTTCTTTAACTGGTTCCTTTGCAGAAGCAGACTTACTAGTTTTAGAGCCTTTAGTTGGAGGTTTACCTTTAGGGGTTTCCTTGGTGGTGGATGGCTTATTTGAAGACTCTGTCTCTTTGGTTCTTCAACTCTTTGTATTCTTACCCTGGTTTGGTCCAACTGGAGGGTCTTTATCATCATCATCATGCTTTCTCTTATGGTCTTTGACTGTGTCAGCAACTCCCTTATCCATGACATTTTCATCCTCTATCAAAGCTTTTATGAGAGCATGGTACAATCTGTGATTAGCAAGATTTCTGTTGAAAGACTTGTTTGCATGCATGGTCTGGTAGAGAGTGCTTTTCTAATCAAACTCTTTGAGAGCTGCCTTGTCTGTGGACTTGATTGTAAACTTTGGCGTCTTTTGCTTCTCAGCTTGTTCCATCTTGATCTTTAGAATCTCTGAAGCACTCTTCTTGAATCCTTGTTCAAGATTAATTGTCGGAGTCTGGATCTTGCTTGACTCAGAAGCTGGCTTCACAGAATGTTTCTGAATTAAGTCTGCAGAGTGTTTCTGTAGAGTCTTTTGAAGAGCATCACCAAGTTTAGATCCAAGATATTCATCAACAACATTTGGAACTTGGGACTTGAGAGTAGCAAGAGCTTCAACAAAGAGATTAATATTTTTCAGCTCAGACACATCTTTTTCTAATTTAGCAACTCTTAGCTGAACAACAGAGAGTGCATCGGATTCAGGAACAGCAGTGGTGATGGTTGGAGCATCGGTTGTGATTGGTGGTGTGGGAATTGGTGTTGTTGTTTGTTGTACGGTTGAGATGGTGGGTGTCACGTGAGGTAAGGAGACAACAGTGGAAAGTGGAGTTTCAGTGAGAATTTTAGGTATAGGTGGAAGATTGGTAGTCTCCGGAATCACTAATACGGGAACCTTCTGTACTGATGGAGACTGGATCTGGGGAGTTTCTTGTTGGATCTGAATATCCATCAAAGAGCTAACATCTGCTTCTGCAGTATCCTTTAGTACACCAGTCAAAGAAATATCAGAAGAAGAGTTAAAGAATTAAGTACTAAAGCCAGATGAAACTGAAAAACTGGAAGATGGCAAAGGAAATTCAGTAGACTCTTTGACTGGAAAGTTAGAGCCAACAGCCTTTTCAGCATCTCCCTCTTCTTCTGCACTCTTTTCAACATCAGGTTTGGCTGCATCAGTTATGACATCCTTTTCTTTATTCTCTTGCTCAACAGTTTCAGGTTCTCCCATCTCTGTATCCATATCTTTGTGCACATAAATCTTATATTTATAGATTTCATCTATATCAGATTCAGTTTCAGCATCTTTATCATCAGCATATTGAGTATCACTGATATGATCATCGCCTTCATCATCAGCATCACCATCTTTATCATCCTTCTCTTCATCAAGTTGGTCTTCTTTTGAGTATTCACTTTCTTGTTCAGATCCACACTCAAGAATAACTTTCTCTTCAGATATGTCCTTTTTCTCATCGGGAACCCCTGGTTTAGTACAAGTTCCTTCACTTGAGGTAGCAGAGACGACTGTGGACTTATCTGGAACCCCTAGTATAGTACCAGTTCCTTCACTTGAGCCTCCAGTACCTGGCTGTCTCTTGATGGTCTTCTTGCTTTTTTTAAGAGCCTACATAATGTTTGTAGCTTCTTTTTCAGCAGGAGTTAAGGATTGAATACCTTTGAGCTTAGGCTTTAAAACAGCTGGTTTTGGCTTTGGAGTGTCTTCAATGACTACACTTCTAGAACTTCGGCTACTAGTCATATTCTTTTTCTTAGCAGATTCAGGGACAGATTCAGTCACAATCCTTGCATAAGTAGCATGGACCTGCCTTGCTGCTTCTTCTTCTTCAACTTTAGTTAAGCTAATAGATTTACCTAACTCCAAAGCAACGTTTGTATCATCAGGAATAATGTTTTCATCAGCAGAAAGTGTGACTTTCTTCTTAACCACTCTTCTACTAGCAATCTTTTTCTTAACAAGTTCAGGTTCAGACTCTTCATATACATCAACAGTTTCCAGAGAGACATCACCGGTCTTCTTTCCTTATGAACCTTTGTCTCTGCTCTTCTTGGGGGGAATCTGACCAGTGGAATACTTGATGAACATTTGGTAAGACTCTAACTGCTTGATTGTATCATTCAGCATCACATCAGGAATAACAAGTCCATATTCCTGATATTCTTCTCCTATTCTGACGAACTTGAGTCTACTTACAATACCATCATCCTTGATTGTATGATAGTGTTGATAGTTGAGATTGGAGAGAGACTTGTGTTTTTTGAGGAAGTAATTGATGATGACTTTGGTGAATCGAGGGTATGGCATATTTTCACGTCTTGATTTTCTTTCCCTCCCATGATCAATCTGGTAAGTAAAGTCTTCCCAAATCAACTCAAGATAGTCGACATTCTCTCTGTAGAACATGCCTCACATTATATCAATTCTGGATTTTTTGAGTCTGTCATTGCTTGCGGTCTTCCCCGAGAGACACTTGTTGATAATTGCTGCCAGAGTTCTCCATGGCTGACTCATGTGATCCACATACATGTTGGTGTACTTGTGTAGTGGACCTTTGTATCTAAGGTCAATGAGGAAGGTGAGGGTATCGTCATCATTTTGTAACTCAGTAAATTCTTTGCCTTCAACTCTTGGATAGATATCCAGAATCTTTCTAAAGACTTCAGCATCGACTATGCAC
The DNA here is from genome assembly GCA_026074375.1 of Tanacetum coccineum. Lineage (NCBI taxonomy): Eukaryota > Viridiplantae > Streptophyta > Magnoliopsida > Asterales > Asteraceae > Tanacetum > Tanacetum coccineum. Next base: position 42,528 of record BQNB010027191.1, on the reverse strand, counting down.
TTCTTGTTGGCCAAAAGGAATTCATAAGAATCAGTGCCTTGGACCTTCTTGATTATGTACCATAACTGCTGCATAAAGATTGCAGGGACATCTGCATAGATAGTGAAAGCCTTGAAGCACGTGGAGTACTTGATCACATCAATAATGACATGAAATGTCTTTTCCTTTTGTGGCACAGTGGTTTCCAGTCTCAGATTGGTAGAGCTAATCTTGACTCTATCAGCAAATGGAACCCATTTTTCATCACGAGCAGTCACTTGTTGAATTTCTTATGGATTTATGATTCTGCTTAAGAAATAACCAATACAGTTTACATATACAACAAATATATTTTACTGATTAATTTTGGTTATCCTTTATGATGTGTTTGATTTAGAGATAAGCTATGATTAGGTTTCATGCAAACATGACTGAATTACCACACTCTATGAACAAGTCAACTAAGGTCAATAGTCAAAGTCAACTAAAAAATCAACAAGACACTTCCAAGGGAGCTTAGAACACATATTCAATTAGAGGGGCAATTACAAGTACAAATATTGCAAGTTATGAAATATGACAAATTACACAAGTAATACACAATTTTAAAAAATTTGGGCAGAGTTTCTTTTTTTCGTAATTAAGTCATATTTCGCTTGGAATATGTACCTGTACATGCTTCGCTTCAAACATGTTTGGCTCAGACAAAGACAAACATATTTCGCACAGGATAATACTTACATGTTTCGCTCAGAAAAGATGAAACATGTTTCGCTCAGAATAAATGAAACATGTTTCGCTGGAAATCATGTTTCGCTTCATTCTAGCCAAACATGTTTTGCTTCCTTCAAACGGAACATGTGACTATTATCACAACCTAAAATCTAATATAATCACCTCTATGCAGTCAAGAAACAATTTCTCACAACATATTACATTTAATATCATCACAGAAGCAATAAACATACGATTTAATCAACATTTTAGGCTTGATAAAGGGAATTCGAGCACACATAGGAGAGAAACACATGGCAAACGGGACTAGGATCATCTAGGAGGCTTATAACATATGACATGTTACTCTTAACCCATCACAAACACTCATAGCACATCACACAAGCAAGCTTATACCATTTTAGATCTAACGAGCCTAGAAAAACAACTTTGCCAATTAAAAGGTTTCTAAGAAGACCAAAATCTAGAGACAAAGGCATAAGAGAGCATCATAGAGTCTTATTAATGCAAACCCACAACCAAACACCCAAGACTTACATGTTTTGCTTTATTCATACTAACAAAAATCAATTCTTCTCACTCATAAGTTGGAGATATCTAAAGCTGTTTCATACGCATCTAAAACGCACCCTAACAAGCAAAACCCCTCAACTAATTAGACAAAACCGTCAACTTTTTACTTATGAACCCTAATACGTTTTTAATTGATTAAGAGTGCAAAAAGGAGGTAAAACCTAATTCGTTTTGACAACATGATGTTAAAGGGATAACTTACAGGTAGGAGTGAATCTTGGAAATGGAAAAACGTGATTGATTTTAGAGTTTGAGTGGAGCAAAATGTGTTAGAGAGAGTTTGAGTTTTTAATAAGTGTGTGTAATGTTTCGAGTGAAATGTGTATAACCGGCCAAGTTTCAAAGATTGGCAAAAATGGTCATTGTACTTTATATCATTTTCTATTTCCAATTTAAACTTATTACTAAGTCCAACTAAGTTATAGAAATGACATTATTAACCTCTTAAGTTTATAACTAGGAACCTAAGTCCTATATTTTACCATTTAGTCCCTTAAAGATTAAATTCAATAACATTTTAAGACCAATTAAGTTACAAATACATTAACTCCCTTTTAATTGATAATCCGTTATTGAAAAACATATTTTAAACGACATTTCTAAGGCCGTAAATGTTATCGATTTTCAGAAGACATGTCAAGAACACCATATATTTTTATATTTTTCTGATTTTTTTAAATTTTGTATTTTCTTTTTATGGTTTTATATTTTTTTATTTTCTTTGAAAACTTTATATAAAAGGAAAAATCTTTTTGGGTTTTTATGATTTTCTTATACACATATGATACAGGATATGTGAAGAGAGTACCACCATTACTCGTCCTCTTCGTCTGCCAGCTTTTCCAGAGTCTTTGAGACATGCTTTGCATTCCAAGCTTTTTGATTAGAAATTCAAGTCGTTCTCGTGCTAAAGGATTGGTGAAAATGTCTGCTAGTTGATACTCTGTTCTGACAAAATACAGCTCAACCACCCCGTTTTCCACTTGCTATTTTATGAAGTGATGTCTGATGTTGATATGCTTCGATCGAGAGTGTTGGACGTTGTTGCAACAAAGAGCAATGGCACTTTTATTATCACAGTATAGTGGTATTTTGTTGAATGCAAGGCCATAGTCCGTCAGTTGTGATCGCATCCAAAGTATTTGAGCACAACATCCGGATAGGGCGATGTATTCAGCTTCTGTACTGGATATGGCCGTGCTCTTTTGTTTCTTTGATGACCAGCTCACTAATCTTTCTCCCAACAGTTGCATACTTCCAGACGTACTTTTTCTGGTATCTTGGCAACCCGCATGGTCAGCATCTGCAAAAGCTGTTAGAGGAATGCAAGAATCCTTCGGATACCACAGACCCATATTTATGGTTCCGCGTAGGTATCGAAAGATTCGCTTAACCGCATGTAAGTGATTTTCGGTAGGCTTTGCCTGATACCGGGCACACATGCACACAACAAATACAAGGTCTGGTCTACTTGATGTGAGATACATAAGGGTGCCAATCATTCCACGATAACGTGTAGGATCAACGGCTTTCCCTTGTGGATCTTCATCCAGTTTATATTTATCCACCATTAGAGTATCCGCTGGTTCACAGGTTTCCATACCATACTTTTTAAGCGATTCTAGAGCATATTTGGATTGATTTAAAAAGATGCCTCTGGGACTTTGAGAAATTTGCAGTCCAAGAAAGAATGATAGTTTGCCCATCATCGACATCTGGAATTTTGAACACATTATTTTGGAAAATGATTCACAAAGATTAGGTTTAGTAGAAGCAAAGATAATATCGTCAACATAAATTTGTACCAGTAACATGTCTTTGCCTTCTCTCCGGATGAATAATGTGGGATCGACGGTGCCTTTTGAGAACTTCTGGGAGAGTAGAAACGATGAGAGCAAGTCATACCAAGCACGTGGAGCTTGTTTCAAACCGTAAAGGGCTTTCTTCAGCTTATACACATGATTGGGATTCTCTGGTTCTACAAACCTGTCTGGTTGGCTAACATAGACCTCCTCACGCAGTAAGCCATTCAATAACGCGGTCTTCACATCCATTTGGTAGACGACCATGTTCATATGAGCAGCGAATGCAATGAAGATACGGATGGCCTCAAGGCGAGCAACTGGAGCAAAAGATTCTTCAAAGTCTATTCCTTCTTCCTGACGGTATCCCCTCGCTACCAAACGAGCTTTATTTTTCAATACACCTCCCAGCTCGTCTAATTTCACCTTGTAAATACACTTCAAGGTAATAATCATTACACGATCTGGACGAGGTACGAGCTCCCAAACTTCAAGACGTTCAAACTCGTTGAGTTCCTCTTGCATGGCTTCAATCCAACAAGATTCCGTCAATGCATCTTTATAACTCTTGGGTTCAACAGAATAAAGGAAAGCACCTAAATAACATAATAGAGCTTCATCTTGTAGTTGATGTCGAGTGGAAACCGCTCTAGAAGGATCGCCAATCACATTATCAAGTGGGTGATATTTGGACCATTTATTAATGTATTCGGGTGGTTGATTGATTGAGTGCACATGATTTAGAATAACAACCCGAGTAAAGGATTCTTCAGAACTCGGTTCTGGAATTAGAAATTCAGCAAAGGGATTATTATCCATGTGTGCAACTTCAATGTCATGGTCAGCTTCTTCAACACCGAGAGACTGGGGGTGATGTTTCTTGAGTTGTTTGAGAGGTACTTGAAGATGGTGCATCTTGATGTTTTGAAGTTAAGGAATGGTGTACGGTTGATAACAGCAGGTTCTTGGTGCAATAGACTGCCGGAACTTGATGGATCAACACATGGTGGAAGATTAAGTACTCATCAAAAAATTGGTTTTGAAACAATATTTCCCAATCGTTCTTTGTTGGTGGGACATACGGAGTTGAAGAAGGAATGTTTGGCACGAGTCCTGAACTAATTGTTCCAGGAGTCAAAGTTTAAGCCTGAGTCTTGAACTGAATTATTTAGAAGCCATTGTTGTAAACTCATCAAAATCAACATGTATAGTTTCAATGATTAAACGGGTCCTTTTGTTGTAGATTCGGAATTCTTTCTTTGCAGGAGCATAACCAACAAAGATTCCTATATCAGCTTTCAGTTTCAAATTACCAAGGTCTTCACTGTTATTAGTGGGATAGCAGAGAGCACCAAAGACATAGAGATAAGATAAGTCAGGTTTTCGATCATGAATAAGTTCATACGGTGTTTTGTTGTGACGTTTTCGGATTAATGATTGGTTTTGTGTATAGCAAGCTGTCGCGACTGCTTCTGCCCAAAGAAATAACGGAGCCTTTGAAAAGATCAACATGGTACGGGAAACTTCCACTATAGTATGGTTTCGTCTTTCGACAACGCCATTCTGTTGTGGAGTGTGAGCAACTGATGTTTGATGTGAGATTCCTACTTCTTCATAGTAAGCCCTTAGTGTTTGATTGACGAATTCGGTGCCATTATCAGTCCTAATGTTACGAACTGTTGCATTCTGACGAACTTGGATCATTTTTAGGAATTTAATTACGAACTCTGTAACTTCATCCTTTGAACGTAGAAATTTCACCCATGTAAACCGAGAAAAATCATCAACGATAACCAGTATTTATTTTCTCCCATTGATACTTTGAACCCTCATTAGCCCGCAAAGATCCATATGTAGCAGATAGAGTTTTTCTTGAATGGAGTCTCCAGCTTTAGGTTTGTGGGAGTGTTTCTTGCTTTTACCAAGAGTACATGCAGAGCACAAACGATCCTTCAAATACTTTAGTTTTGGAAGACCTCGGACTAGACCATGTTTGGCAAGAGAAGTGATATAATTAAAGTTTAAATGAGATAATCTACGATGCCACAACCAAGACTTGGTCTTCGAGGCCTTAGACAAGAGACATATATGAGAGGAGAGCAACAAATTGTCCATAGATAAAGTGTATAAATTTGAACCCCGAGATCCCTTGAGTAGATCAACACCATATAAATCACGAATGAAGTAGGTGTGTTTGCGAAAAGTGTTGGGTTTGTGCTCATGTCATACAGATATTTATACGGCTAGGAATACGTGAGCCTACAGGGGTTCACACACGTTATACACATAGATATCATTCTATTGGTATATATAATAATATAAGCGTATATTTATTATATATGTATTAATACTCGATTGATGTATATAATAATATAAGTGTATATTTATTATGTATATTAATATTCCAACGATATAATACTAACGGTCGTTAATTAGTTCGTTTACGAATAATTAACTATAAGGCTTTTTTATTTACGGGTAATTAAATGTAATTAACCATAAATATTAGAAAAGTAAAAAAGTCAACACCAAGGGGTGTTGTTGTATGTTTCGACTGGCCAAGGGATCCCATAGGGATGGATTGGGCTTGTGAGCTATCTTTTCCTCCAAGTTATGTATTTTAGGTAACCCCTAAAATCATCTACTATATAAGGAGGATCCTAGAGCTCATAATTATCAATCCCTTCTCCTTCTTCTCTCTTTCAGGTTTCGAACAACAATAAACCTTGGGGTAAATTATTGTTTGTTCGGTTCTCTTGACGTATTCTTGATCGTGGTTCGTGGAACTAGCATTCGGGTGATATTGGTTGACGTGTAGTGTATGAACATGTGGAGGTTACTTACTTTAGTAACTTAAGGGTTTTCGGTTTAGCATGTATTATGCACATGCGTGTACTCGAAGAAGTCTTCGGATCTTCACGTAGCTTGGTTGCTATTCAGTATGTTTTCTGTTTATATTTTATGTTAATTATAATTGCTATATGAATAGATCCGCTGCGTAGCTCGTAGAATATTAATGTAATATTAGGTTATTTTATATAACGATTTTCAACAGTGGCATCACGAGCCAAATCGTATAGCATTATAATTACATAAAAAAGGAAAAATACCTAAAATACGCATATTTTGTGATATTTTCTTGCTTTTTATGTGCAATTTATTTTAGGAATTTATTTAGTGAAATAATTACTACTATAAAACACATAAAATCTAAAAATATAAATATGGTATGTATTTTTGGAAGATCCGGCTAAAATATAAATGTATAATTTATGTATATTTCTTGCCTTTTATGTGAAAACCTATTTTAGGATATTATTTAGTGAAATATTTTACCCTAAATATCACATAAAAATAGAAATAAAATATGATTATATTTTAGATGATTTGCTTCGCTTATTATAAATACATGTATTATAATTTGCGAATTTGCAATATATATTGTTGCTTATTTATCTTGTAAATAAATTGTCAACCATGGATTACGTGCATGTAAACCATGGTTATTAAGCTTAGTATATATTGTATGCATGCTTGTTTAGTATGGTATGCATGAAATCATTACGTGAATTAATTGGTTAATTGCAAAAGATTAGAAGACTTTTGTTAAATTATTGTTTTAATTGTGTAACTGATTCTAGTTTAGTATGATTAATTTTGCTTAATATGTTTTGCATGTTTTATATTTGTGGCGTTTTATAATTATGTAAAAACGATTTTCAAAATTAATATGGACAAAGTACATGATTAAAATGCTTATTGTATCATATATTCATATATACACTTTGCTAAATCATGGGCTATATACGTAAATTTGTAATTTCTTACAAACGTTCTATAACGCAGGGGTTTAGTGGTTTCCGCAAGGGAACCCGCGACAGAACAACGCAAGAATAAACATTTTTACATAAACGTTTTAACAATATTTATGGTATGTCGTATTAATTACTAAAGATGGAATAAATCCTGTTTGGTATCTATCTAGGATTTGATTAAATCCCATAGGGATTTAACCTTATCCGTAGTAATAGTACTTATACGTGGAAATATTATAAACATAGTAACCCTAATTTTATAAATGGCATGTGGTTTATAAAATTATGGGATTTCTATTTATAGAAAGTTTTTAAAACTAAATTGGAAATGTTTTAAAATAACTAGTGTTATAAGGTTGTATGCATGCTTCCTTATACATAATTTTTGGTAACCTTGTTTTTATCAAAATATTTATACCCTTAAAGTTTAAGTCGTTGCCATCCAAGTATGAAATCACTTGAGTTTGTTCTTTTACTCTAAGACAATCTTAGGTGAATTTATAAAACAAGGTAATATAACAATCGTATGGTCAAACCTGAGATTGTAAAATTACAGATGGAGTATTGGACGACTTAATCGAGTATGGTTGGTCAGACCGTCAACCCGAGGCATACGATGGGGTTAAACATGCTCACTTGACATTATAATTATGGATTATGATGCCTTGGGCCCCATAAACCTAAGAGTTGCACATGTTGGCAATTATCTCCCGCAGATTACCTTTTTGAGTTATACCGTTTCTAGTAGATCAATTGCATTAATGGTAGAACATCAAGTTGGATCTTAGACCCTTGTAAAATTAATTGTTTATTTATATAAACATGGATAGTTAATTTTTAAGGGATGAATTATCGATAATACTAAAAATGAACTTTGCAAGTTCTTTAAATGTATTTATGCAACGTATACCGTAAAGAAGTTTGCTCTTACTTGTTGAAGACAAACTGTGTCTATTTTCCTTGGGAAAATATGACTATTTCCTACACTTTTTACTTGTAGAAAAATTTATAATAGGAATGAAAGAATTATCCTAAATTCTAATCGAACTCATACCAAACTTCATGTTAAGTTAATTGGACTTCTTATTCTTTCAAGATTGATTCAATATCCTTATTTGGTTTTAAAATCTTTAAATCATAATAAGAAAGTTAGATAACTAAAGAACTTGGGTCTATAGCTGTTTCCTTAAACCAGTAAGAAACGATGCACACCCTTGAGGTAAAGTGAGCTGATAAAGGAGGAATTACATGCCAAATTTTCAAGTTAATAAGTAGCTAAGTTGGCTAGAACTTGAACACACTTACTTGCATATCTAAGTACTTGCTTACTAGTCCATGTAATTCACATTAGCAATAATGTGTAGATATTCAAATAAATGGAAAGAAATAAAATGCAAATTACTTTCACTAGTAAAGAAACACTCACAATGTTGTCAGATCGAGTGGGAGTAATGCATTTTT